>APFE030304965.1:0-46466 GCA_000404065.3 Pinus taeda | reverse complement strand
CAACTACAGATTCAAAGTTTGAACAACGTGGACCATCAAACCTCCTCTTATAATCTACATTGTAGGTTCATATGAACCTCCTTTGAAAGCCACAACTTTTGGTGATGGAATCAAGTTGATCAGATGGACGGTTTGCGAGATATCGATTGCCCTAGTTTGAAGGAAGTTGTTGAAGTTGAAGCTGCAACTGCATAAGTGAAGTTTGACCTATGTGGACCAGAATATCTCCTCATATAAACTGTGCTATAGGTTCATCTGAACCCCCTTTGAAGGCTGAAACTTTTGGTGGTGGAATCAAGCCGATCTGATGGTCGGTTTGTGAGATATCGACTGCCCTAGTTTTGATGATGAAGCCACTAATGCTGATGTTGCTAATCTAGGGTTTGGTACTGCTGATGTAAATCAGATTTATTGTACTATTTCTCTCTGTTGAATTATTGAAGATAAAAGAATATTTGATCATAGGGTTTCCCAACACATTGTGGGGTTTGTCCCTGGCTAGTAGCCACATCTTGTGTCTCTTGTCTTGGCTTGTTTTCTATCAATCGTTTAATGTTCTATCTGCACTTTACTTTATGTACATGTGATTGCTAATCCGTGGAATATAATAAGAAAAAGAAATAAGCTGTTATAAGCATACAACATACCATAACTTAACAGACTTTGAGTTATTGGTCACTGCCTTTCCTATAACATGAGAGCAACTTTTGGGAGGGAGTCTTAAATCATTAGTGGGACCCAGGGACAAGATGCCTGAGTGGCTGACATGTCTCCTGGGGTGTCATTACTAATGTGGATATGTTTGTTTTATGAGTTTTCTTGTTTCCATTTCCTTAAGGTCACTAAGGATACTGAATCCCTTATAGTAACCTCTCTCATCACATGTTTTCTCAGTTGTTTGGCTTCTTGGGTGGACCTGGGAGGAGAGGGTGTTACAAATTGGTATCAGAGCGGGTTTTGCTCTCTTTGGGTCATACATGATACCAGATATTGGTAAAAGTGCATGTTGTGCTCTCTTTAGGTCATATATGATACCACTAATTGGTATTAGAGAGTGGTTGCGCTCTCCTTGGGTGCAGGTTCTTGGTCATGCAAGCATGTCAGTTGCATGTGTGTCTCTTACACTTGCAATCCATGTGCTTTTTGCATTTCATAATGATTGATCATGGTTGTAGTAAGGTTATCATGAGGAAGTTGATGTTATTTTGTGGAATGCATCGTCAAAGTTACATGATCCGTTATATGATTATATGTAGCTTGATTACATCCTTGTATGTTAGGTTTCATTCTTGTATGTTTTATTACATGTATCAATCTTGTAGGTTGGTTACAAAAATTGATTGCTTATGCTCGACTACATGCATTTATGCATATGAGTAGTTGATTAGGCATTTCTTATGCATTTTTATAGTTGCATGTGGCAATGTGTACAATGGAGTAATGGATGTTGTCATGCATGAGGTCATGGTTTTTGTGGTTGATATGGTCTTGCATTGATGACTAGACTCTAGCTAGAGTGATGTGTATATGGTTTGGTACTCATGAGTTATATGTCTATATGTGGTTGTTGTGCATGTATGGTCTTGGTTATCATTATGCATGAATAGTAGGTCAGACATGCCTTGTGAAGTCATGGTATGAAATCTAAGTCATCAAGCTACTATTGGTATGTTATGATACTAATGGGTTGGTTGAGATAGAGCAGGAGATGCAGAACATTAATGTGAAGTTCCAACTTTGTACCTCGAAGCAAGAGTAGATCATCATACATGTATTGTATGTTGGAATGCATGTATGTAAGTTAAGGATTATTATATGCATTAGGGTTATGTACATGTCTTTTGATGTTATGATTACATTCATGATCGATGTTAGTTGATTAGTGTAGTTATATTCACATGTGTCAGATAGACAAGAATGATAGTAACCTGTAATTGTATGAATTGCAATTGTTGTTTACATTAGATAACATGACAATTAGGTTATATGTTATTGATGAGAATGATATATACAACTTATGGTTGTTATATGCTATTAACTTGTTGATTAGGGTTATTTCATTGAGATCTTGATGTTGTAATTTGGATTGGTCATATGCATGATGGTTATGTTAATTGCATTGAAGATATTGATGTTTTATGTATTTTGTTAACTTGGCTTAGCCTATGAAGATGATTATGGTTTTAATATTCAGGTATGAGCTGACATATTTTTGATTTGGTGTCATATTAATCTAGACTGATCGTACATTTGTGATTGCTATGCATAAATAAAACTTGTTTATGATTTAGGATGTGAACATGTTAGTTAGTGATTGTTATGGATAACATGATCTTATTTATTTTTAAGTGATGTGTTGAGAAGTAATAGAGTAAGGTACAAGTTTGCTTATCCCATATATTTGGTGCTTGACTGTTTGTTTATGTCGTCTAATTAATTTATTTAACATGGTATGTTGCAAGTTGGTTGAATGTTTGATGAGTTGCATAATATGAGTATGTGCTCAAATGATTTTGTTTTAAGATGATTGTACTAAAACATATGTGTTGAGATAGTTGGTATGTAGTTGCATATAGTAGGTGATAGTTGTAGCATTGTGTCTAAGGATTATGAGTTGACTATGGATTACGACATGATTGTTAGTCTTGGTAAAGGTTGATTTCAAATTGTTATATATGGTTGTTTTTATCTTTCGAACGTGAGACTGGCAGGTGTCAGCATGTTGCAGGAAAACATGTTTGTTATTAGTGTGACAAGATAACAATTGATGTGTTTATATAACCAATAGTTGGGTGATGTGACAATACATAGTAAGCCTCAGTTGTAGCAAGGTAAAAGGGTAAAGGAAAGGAATTGTGAAAGAATTACATTGGCTATGTTTGGAAACACTAATTCCAAATGAATCAATATGTTTTACATAGGATGTCTTTTTAACCTTGATTTGTTTGAAATTATGTGGATATGCACTATATTCATGGACATGTAATTGATAGGTATATTAGCTAGTCTCTAGTTACATGTGGATTTTTCAAGGGAATTGCAGTCCCTTGAGAGATGGCATGGATGTGTTCAGCCACAAGGAAATGTGCTTGTCACAGCAAGATAAGGTATCTAGTGTATTGTTATATTTATTTATGCACTGACAGTTATGTGATTATGGTGGTATGATGCAGGGTATTGCATGTCAAAGAAAGTTGCATGGAATTTTGAAGAAGGATCTAGTTGAGCTTTCCTTGGGAACCATGGGGATTGAATCATGGTGTCTGTGGTTAGTCTTGTGCCTTTAGCCTTTGACAATTGTTTCGCTTGATTTTCGATCATGTGTGTGTCTGGTGCATATATATGCCACTTTATTGCAGTGTCATGTTGTTATTGGTTTTCATGATTTTCTTCTTGTTTGTTTCTTGGTATTTATTTTTATGTTTTGAGTCTGTGGAATTAGTTTGGGGAAGCGGAAGAGTTGATGCAACTCAGGGAAATTTGTGTGGTACCTGATAGGTGATGTAAGACTGAGATGAAGCTTAGTGCATGAGTAAGCATAGTAGAAGGTAAGACTATGACAGTCGGTTGGACTGGTTGGGTCCATTGTGGTAAGTGGACGATGACAAAACATACATGAGAAGAGTAACCGAAAAAGGTAAAGTAAATGTGTCAGAGGCATCATATGTATTAGCTAAGTTGGGAATGGTTGTTCTCAATGTTGTGCACAAATAAAGGAAGTTCTCTTAACCTTGACCTTGATATCTGGTAATTATGTTATGCTCACGTTTATGTTGATGTTTATATATTTGTACATGTATGTATGTATGTCATTTTCTGACAAGATGATGATTATTTTATGCTAATGATTATATATGTATTTAAGTATATATCTATGTCACTATTTGAAAGGGTCATCAGGAACTGTCCTTGTGGAGGAATGAATGCATATGAAGGTGAATGGGGGGAAGAGGTTCGTGGCTATGAGGAATCAAGTGGGAAGAGTAGTAATGACAAATATATAAGGTTAGCATCATGTGAATATGAATTTATATTCACTACAACAAAACAAGAAATTTGTGCCATATTTAGCCCCATATTTTATTGCATTTTTTTCCCAATTGGGATGAGAATCGTGGCGCTAAGTATGATTCTATTGTATAATTTTTAAAGCGTCCTTTTTTGTACCATATTTTACATCATTTTCACACCAAATTTTGCATCCTTTTTGCATTAGACTTTGCATCATGTTTAGTGTCTAATTTTGCACCACTTTCTGCCTCTACTTTTGCACCTTGTTTTATAAAAGCCTTTGCTTCCAATTTTGCATGAGGATTTACTTCTAGTTTTGTGCCAATTTCAACATATGTTTTTGCATCATTTTTTCTTCTAATTTGTGCCATTATTTTCTTCTAGCTTTTAGAAATCATTTGCATCGGGTTTTACACCATCTTTTGCATTCAATTTAGCACCATTTTTGGCATATAGTTTGTGTTAGTTTTTACATATCGTCTTATACCATTTTTTTCTTCTAAATTTTAACCTTTTTTTACCTTTTTTTTTTCATCCAATTTTGCACCATATATTTAATATGATTTAGCACCAAATTCTGCATCCATTTTTGTGCCCATTTTAGCATCTTGTTTTGCACCACTTTTTACATCCACTTTTGCATTTGATTTTTCTCCTTTTTTTGCACCATATTTTGCATCATTTGTCGCATCTAATTTTTCATTGTTTTTAACACCAATTCTCACATCCAATTTTGCATCCTTTTGAGCATCCATATTTTCATCTAGATTTGCATCTTATGTTGAGCCATGTGTTGCATCCACCTTTGCATCCCATTTTGTTATAATGTTATGCTCAATTTTGAGTCGTTTTTTACGTCTACTTTTGCATTTAGTTTTGCACCAAGTTTTGGATCACTTTTCGCACCTCATTTTTCATCCAACATTGCATGTCAATTTTCATCCAACTTTGAGTCATTTTTATGCCCATTTTTCCACCATTTTTTGTGTCTACTTATGTCTCCAAGTTTGCACCAATTTTTACATCCATTTTCAGATCATTTCTGTTGTCTAATTTTGCATCTTTTTTGACATCCAAATTTGCATCATTTTTTATGCCTCATTTTGTGTCCAGATTAGCATGTCATTTTTTCCCTAGGTTTGAGTCTAAATTTTCATCTATACATCCAATGTCTGTCACAAATAATGATTATAATGATGGATAGTGATCGCCACCATTTCATATGAAACAACATCGATTTACGGTGATGGACCTTTCATGACCCTCAGTATTGCTGCATATATATGGTGACGTTCATTAACCATCACCATTTCATATATAAAAAAAATGACTTTTGATAAAGGCCCTTTAACGACTCTCACTATTGACACATATATAGGGATGAATAGTGATAGTCAAAATTTCCTACGAATATTAGGGCACGATGGAATAGAATCACGAATCATCTGCTTTTAAAGTAGACACTCTTCCATTAAGCTAACACCCTTCAAAGAATTAGACCTTGAAAATTTATAAGTTCTAAATTCTAAGTCCTAAGACATTAATTAAATTATAAAACTTTGTAAAGTCTTGTAGGTTTCATTGGCTCAACTAGCACAAACAACCGTCTAATAGATACAAAACATCACTATTTTGGAAGAGGGAAGCAACTTTCACTTGGTGAATACACTAAACTACCTAAAAAATAGCATCAAATTCGATTGTTTAAACTTGATACTAACCAAAGTACAAACCCAAAGTCCCCGTGTTCTATGGTTCCTCTAATACAAGTTTGGAAATGAAATAAATCACTGAAGAACTTAAGAATTGTATATAAATATATCAAAAATTGACGAAAATAGGCATTATGACTACTATTATGATTAAAGATCAAAATCACATAGAGTAGGCAATTCAACAAAGTGACTCAACATGATGGAGCCAACAATAAATCTAGTGCATAATTCTCACATGGGCTCCATGAATACACATACCTCTAGAATGTAACTCTTCTAAATCCCCCAAAAATTAATATAGAATTCTAATGATATATAAAGGAAGAAAATGGGCATTACAACATAACTATAAAAATTTAAAATTTTGCAGGGTAGGTAAATTCAATATAAAAATTGAATCAACCATCTAACACTTTGCCTTGTATCAGACAACCATAGTTGAATTGGTGTCTAGTTGGAGCATTGAAGTAGATGCCCTAGGTTTTTTGTGTAGGTATTTAATGAGTGCAAGAGCTATATCTTGAATTGAGGTGGATTGAGTAGAATTAACATCTTTAGAGGCAAACTATCTTTGTAAAGGCATCATATGCACAAAGATCTGAGGAAAAAAAAATTGTGTGTGGTTGGGGCGAGAGGGACAACCTCTAAATTCGTAGAACAAGAAAATTGCTATGTGATCTAGGTTGGGGTTGAGACAAAGGAATAAAATCACTTGCCAATGAGCACTTTTATGAAAGGGCTATAGAAGTTATTTACATACTCCTCTGATACCAAATGATGTAAATCACAACTTTCTAAAAGAGATTTTGCAAAGAAATAAAAAGAGATTGAAGGGTGAAAACCCAAAACTCATTCATTAACACTCTAATGGAAAAAATCCTCTTATAGATGTTTACAATGACAGTAAAAGATAAGTAGCACATAGCCTAGAGCAATTATACATAGCTTATTTAAATATATTAACTAATTAAGGGACTAGGAATTTGCACTTTCCCTTCTATGTACAATTGGTGTACTATTTTAGTCCTATTGACGTAATTTTGTGCCCATTTATTGGAAATTAATAAAATTATTATCTTACCACCATTATTCTTTCTTTTTACCATTGGCTATGGGCCCTCAATGATATTGTGTGTGTTACTACAAGTTTTAGTTGTGTACAAGGTAGCTGAAGAAACTATTTGATGTTTAGCCTATTTTCTTGGATGCGATTGACCCCACTTTTGATTGGATGGTGGAGAGTAAGAGACCTGTTATGAATGATTCACCTATTTTATTAGATAGGGAGGAGTACAAGGTGTACAACAAGGACCAACTTGTTTAAGGATCCTTTAAAAAACATGATTTTAGGAACCTGCTATGGTCAAGATGATGAAAGAAGGAAAGGGATTCAATGTCATATTTGTCGCTTAATTTTTTTACTTATTTGTTAGCGCATAAAATGACATGTCAAAATTTTTACTCTTAGAGTAGATCCAGAACTCTGCTACAAGAAAAAGGACTTGAAGAATTATGTTTAGCCTAAGGATTCCAAGAACAAAATATTCCCACCTGATCAATGAGGATGTGTGTAATATTCCTAGGGAATGTTTACACTAAATAACAAAGAAAACATAAACATAAAACCATGAAAATCAAATATATGAGTCAGACCTTCAAATTTTGTCAAAATCTACATTACTGAGCCATTTTATTATAATAAGAAGATGGTATAATGATGTGTTGGAAAGAGTGCACCTAGGCTTGCTCAAGGTAAGCTAGCTAAGCCCAAATGAACAATAAGAAATGCCTCTCCATTCTGTTGTTTTTCTCTCCTAGATCTCGTTGAAACTACCCAGAAAATATGTTGTTGGCTACAAAGAATTGCTGCTAGGTCCTCCTTGGATGCTAAAAAAATTCCGGGAAATCAACCTCGGGCTCTCCACCAATAACCCACAAAACCACACGAAGGAATTTACCAAATGTTGACCTTGGAATTTTGGCCAATTTTCCCCTAGCTCCTCTAGTTTCTAGCTGAATTTGGGACCCTATTTGAGCCCTAAACTCTTGCCAAAAAACTCTGCCAAATGAATCTTGGCCTCTCCTCAATAAACCCATAAAAACTAAGAAAAGGTTTGTCCTAATTTTGATGCTCCAAAATTGGCCCCCCAATGCTTGGCCCTCCTCCACAAGTAGAAGATGTACATTTAGCTAATTTTACATTTCCTACTCCACCAAAATGCTGGAAAATGCCCCACAACACTTCCCCAGATTCCACCTCAAATTTCAACCACTAACTCCCTTCACTCCTCAACCTCCAAGCATGCCTCCTCCAAGAACGGCATAGTCCATGTGCTGTTGCTAAAAATCCTCTCCACAGACTCGCACTCCCTGCTATTGGTACAAACTAATATAGGTAGGAATCCCTCGAGAGATTGAACTCAAAGTCCATTGAAGCAAGTGTTGAGATCTCTGCTCAGAGACACTAATGTGCTAAATAACACTGCAGACTTGGATTCAGCTCAAGCGTGCTATGTCAAAGATACAATTTCTGAATAGATGATTAAATGACCAAAATGAGTGCCTCTTGCTCTTTTTATCAAAGAGCCTCTAAGATGCCCATGTGGGCCTAGCTTGAATTTCTCCACCAACTTTGCTCCAATGAGAGCATATCCCACATGTGGGTCGCAATTATCCATTGGGTGCCCCCCACGCTCCATTAGAGCCACAATATTTCCCTTCCTTCCTAATGTTTGGTCCCCTAATTAATCCCAAAATTCATGTGGGACCTTTTAACCTACATATGCTAAGTTCAAACATGAAATAAGAAAAAAATTGGCAAGATTGATATTTCCCTTAGCAATATTGTGAATTAGGAATATCATAGTCCTCCCCACCAAAATGTTGCTTGTCCTCAAACAACTACCGACCAATGCTCTCTCTAGTTGGTTCTCCCCATTTTCACTGCAAAAATGTGACAAGGTCCCAAATTCACCATTGATTTTTCCTTGACCTTTGCACTATCCTAACATGAAAGAATCCCTCAATAGCAAGATCCCAAGCCATCTTGTCCCACTTGAAGCTCCCCTCGCTCCACTTATTATTCTACCTAGTATAAGTACCAGAGTCCCTTGCATACCATCAATGAGTAGGGGATCATGATAATGTGACAATATTCCCAACTCCTCATGAATTTTTCCTACCATGTAGTCCATCCCATGCAATCTAGGACTATACTCTCGAAAATACCACCCAATCCCTCCAAATATAGTGTTTCGCTCACATGAGATTCTCCTGATATCATCTTGCTGGCCCACTTGCCATGCTATTGAAGTCCCCCATGCCATTAGAAAGTCACTAAAGGCTAATTGAATATCTCAATGATATTCCCCTGTAGAAATTAGTTCATCCACAAGGCTAGTTGTACTGCTAAGTCCTATGATGCGCACATCCCGTGCTAGTCTAAAAAGGGTGCTGCTATGTTATTGCTATGCAACTTTGATCATGCAGCCTACCCCTCATGCTCATGTTGTATCCACCTCTCTTGGGACATGATGGAAAAACATATATGGAGTCCCAACACATCTAGACCAAGTACCTCCATGATGTCACCTCCTACCCATCCAACACTCACCCTGATCCAAAGTGTTGACAAGGAAAACCAACCTTGCCATGTGATCAAGACCTCAATGCTCCCCCACATATCAGACCAAGGGTGAGATGGGTCATCGCCTATCTTGATCCCACTCACCATGAAGCAAAGTTTCCAATTGACCAACCAAACTACTGAATGTCATAGCCAGAACGGTTGTGTCATAGTCCTGACAGCTATTTGAACCAACCTGTACAAAGTATTAGGTCCCTACAAGTAATCAATATATGAACTCCATACATCATTAACCAATCTGGTGTGTCTGACATAGTGCTGGGCTGACCATACCACATAATGGGATCTGTCATTCTACCTACTAAAAGTGCTCTCCAATACTACCCAGAGTCTAAACATGTGCTTGTAAGAAAGGTTGGCCAACCACTATAGATGCTCCAAAGACACCTCAGAATGTGTCACCAAAAGGGGATCATGTATCCCCCTGAGTGTGGGCTCAAGGGTGGTGCAAGTGCTACATCTATAGGAGATCAGACTACCTCCAATCCTGCATCCACCAACTCACATCCTAACCATATGCCACAACTAGAAAGCGTCTCTCCTAATGCACTATGTCCCATGCAAATGTTTTAGATGGACATCATGGGACTTGTTTCTCGTGATGATAGCATCAAGATATGATATCTAAGTCCCTTGTGTTAGTGTGCAATGATGGAGAGTGATAGATGGAATCTCACGGCTCACCTCATTATCAACTAGCTCTCCAAATCTGGCTGTGTCAAACCAAATGGTGTGCTTGATGCCCTCATCAACATATCTCTCTTGTGGCAACACTCTGACAAACTGTTGTGCATCACCTTTCTTGGCTATATGGAAGTATGTGCCCCTACACTTCTCTTCATAATACTAAACTTTTTGGCACAACGCCATGCACCCCTGGGTACCAACGCTGAATGCCATACCCCCATGTACCATAGGGATTTCCATATGTGTCCATGAAACCACCATGTTTCTAGTACACTTGCCACGAAGTGATCTACAAATCCTCATCTGCCCTTGTAAACCTAGGCGACCTAACTCCATGCTTTCTAGAGGCAATATTTCTAATGTGTCAATCCTCGGTGACTCTTGTTTCCAATACACTAATGGGAGAACATTGTCTCCATACAAAGCTCGGTCTGGTGGCCTACCCATGCCATCTCCTTCCACCAACTCCTACTAGAGAATGCTAATCATCTTGTAACCCCATGTGCAACCAACATGAAAATACAATCCATGTAGCATGATCACAACCCGCTTGTCTACTAATTCCAACTAGAATTCCCCTAGGGAATATATGTTATTAGTCATTGGGTTGACTACCTCATCAATGTCATGGTCATCCTACATGTCTTATATTGGATAGGAAGCTCCACGCTCCACCTTGATCCCAATGCCAACCTATGCCTCTATTGCCCTCGGTGTCTAAGAGATCCCATTGATATTTACTCTAGACTATGACCATCTCAATGAGTCCAATTCACTCCACCGAGTACCAAACCAGAATCTCTCACCGTCCAACCCCAAGAGAGGGATTGAATGCATGAAATCCTGCACATAGAAGAATTCTAATGTGCAGATGTTGCACCTTGTGCATATACAATCATCTCAACCTGCTATCTAGGTCAACACATGAGATATAACTAGGTAGCTTCGTCTCCCTCTCTCTAATGGAAATGGTGATGTAGTAGTGTTGCTTAGGCCTTGTTTCAGTGGGTGAATGGTACTATTTTGAGGTCGAATTTTGAGGATGTTCAAGACCATGCTTTGGATACACATCGAAGTTGAAAACTAAAGAACAATTAGGTGTTTGAAGTGCACCCAGAAGCATTTTCCAAGGGATGTGACTTAAATATTTTATTATTGATAAGTGATTATCTATGGTTTTGTCATAGATTACCAATATTAAATCTTTCTTGAGGAATCTATAGATTGAGGAAAAATTTCCAAAGGGGAAGGATTTAAGAAAAGTAAAATCTCAGGGGTTGGTAATAAGACCAAAATCTAACCCCAAAGGGGATTGTTTCTCTTGTCATTGTATTTATGCTTTCCAATTATTTTTATTTTTTGTGTAAGTCAAGGTTTTCTAGTAAGTTAATTTGCCTCTTCTTTTCATGTGGATCTTTTTCCTTCCCTTGAAAAGATTCAGTTGAAATTGGAGTAGGAGGTGTGACCCTTGGATTGGTTTTTCGTTGTTCTATTGTAATGATGAAGAAAATATTGTTATAACCATGCATGCTTTACTTACGAGGTTTTTCTTTATGAAATATTTATCTATTCATCCTACATGGTTTATTTAGATTATTTATGGTTAAATGTAAAATATGCTATGTTTTGAGCATTTTCACTTTTGCATAGGCTTAATGGTTTGGTTGATCTAATCAACACTAATAAATCTTTTATCTTACTTGTTGTTGATCTTCTCCACCTTCACTTTAAAGCCTCTGTATATATTCAAGACTCTGTAACCAAACAGGGTAGGCACCATTCTTGTGAATTAGATATAATCAACAGTGATTAAGCACAAACGAATCTTTTATCTGATTGACTTGTTAATCATCTCCACCTTCACTTTGACGGAATTATTTAGGGATACCCCATGTTGGGCTCAAAACACACCAGCTCAGAAGTGGGAGGAAATGGTGTGGTGGCATTGAGTAGCAATCTTGAATTCCACCAAGCTTTCCTTAATGGTGTTGGAGGCTTAATAATTCAAATGCAGGTTTGGGAGGTAACAAGACTCGATAATTTTGACTCTTGATGTTTGGAGCTATTAACAGTTAATATATAATGTCCATAATTATTAATTGAACATCTCAAGTACGATTTTTCCTTTTCCCAATTTCATTTTTAGACACTTGTGAAGTTGTTGCCAAGTAAGCCTTTTGCAACATTGTTTTGTAACCCCAAGTGTTATTACTTCTTAAGTTCCAACTTTGAGTAGGTATGGATTTTTTAGTGGAGTAGGGCTTCAAACTTCTTCCCATCCTTTCCAAATTTTCCCGAAAGCCAAAGGGTCTATCGCAAACAAAGGTTTCCAAAGTGAACATATAACTAGCCCATTTTTGTTTCTAGCTATCTCAATTGTATTGTTGATGACAATCAAATAATCTACATTATCACTAAGGGACCTTATCAACTACTTAGCTACTAGTCCTATATCTTGAGAGTTGTAGTCATAGGGCCCCAATTTCGGAATGATTAAGCAAAGTTGAAGAGAAAAAGTATGACAACAACTTAGAAAAAGTTAGAAAAAAACTCAATAAAGACAAATTGGTGATAAATACTAAAACTTTTACAAAAGGTTATGATATTATTCATTTCATAGATAGTCTATTTCATAGGAATCAAAATAAATGTGAAATCATGTATACCATTATTATTAAAAAATAAAATTTAAAATTTATTGTTTTACATAAACTATATGATAATGTCAGTGCTAAACAAAAATCACATGGGGATGAAAACTGGAATTGGTGCACAAAAAGTTGGCTCACTAAACAATCGGTTGAATTAGACATTAACACTAAAATAATGACAACTTTAATGAATATTTAAAGTCATAATAGACAACTAATTTATGGCTATTTCAAATAGTTTACTATATAACAAAATAAAAAATTTCATTCATATAGTACAACCTCTAAATATCATGGATGATGGACCATTGGACAAATAATAAACAATTGCGTGAAAAAATGAGCTGCCAATATCCACTGTCAGTGTTAATTGGTAATGGTAGTCTCTTATGCAACAATGCATAGTGTAGTTGTTCTCAATGTTCTATCCCTTGAATGTTGGCTCCAAAAATCAACAATGGAGATAATATACTTTCTCTATAAAATGCAGTCATTCAAAGAAATTATTCTAAAAGAAACGTTAACTAGATTTTAGGCCAGTTTTATTTTAAATTGTTGATTACAGATTAGCTCACTCTTTCATAATACATTTCACATTATTCTCTGAGAGTGAGAAAAGTTTAAGTTAGCCTCACTCTTGATCAGTTGTCAAAGACTTGTGAATGAATTTACAGGGCAAGAGAAGATGATCTATAGTTTCCTCAACTTTATATTTGACACATTGACTATGGTATATGGTGACATGGAATGATGCATAACGTGTTCATGCTTTCTATACAGTGGTATCTCTTCCATTATCATTTTTACAAGTTGAGTTTATTAAGTTTGTGTAGATGTTCTCAAGTATGTCATTATATTGTCAGTTCAATTTTAACTCTTAATTGTTGTTATGAGGGATGGGTGCTTGTAGCACTAACACTAACTCTGCATTTGCCAAAACATATCATCAATATCTACATTTAAATTACAGAAAAAATTTCATCTATGCATTGTGTCAATATATGTTTTAGAAACTATTGTCAATATTACAACATATACGTAAAAGGGGGGAAACCTAACCTTGGAGGTAGTTAACAAATCATAATTTGAAACATATGGATTTTAGGAATTTTTTAAATGAACAAGTATTTGTATTATTTCTTTCTCTTGGATGCATCATCTTGATGTCACATGCATATCACAATATTTAGTACCATTGAATTTTCTAGTAATGTTATCAGATTCAACTATCTTAGCCCACTACCCAAATCTAATTCATTAAGGAATTGGGGAATTGGGGATTTAAGTTGGATTCGAACAGATTTAGTAAATTTTTGAAAGGATCCATTTCTAGTTTTAGAGTTTGGATCTTAAAATATGATTTGTTTTTTAAATTAAAGGAAAAAATTTCCCATTGGAGGAACCAATTCCTAAAGGTCGAAAATCAGTTCCTCCAATGGAAACCAATTCAAATCTCCATGTTGGAACTCAAGTAAAATCCCCCAAAAGAAATGAAATTTTCTATGGGAAAGGTCATGGGAAATCTTCCATAAGAACCCACACATTGCATGAGAGGCTAATGCTCTAGAAAAGTTAACTAATTTTTGTCATATGAGATTTCACTTGCAAGGATTGGGGTTTCCATTGTGTAGTAATCAAGGTTTGAAGTTTCCATTCTTCAAGCAAAAAGGGTTTCTAGTGGCAACGATCCACCATCTAGGAAGCTTTGAGCATTGGTTTCAAATGGATAGGAAATTTCTTCATTGTTTTAGCTGCTTAATTAGAGTCTTGACTCTAGATTTCTTCATTGTTTGTTGTTGTGTATGCTTGTGAGCACATACACCAATATCCTTAGCTATGTATGCATGTTAGCATACACAACAATGATACTTTTCTTTGTATGCTTGTGAGCATAAATAGCAAGAAACCTCATAAATTAAACTTTAGAGTCCACATTGAAACCTTTGAAGGCTCATAAAAAGTTTAGTTTTCAACTAGTCACTGTGCAATTCACATTTGTAGCACATATTTCATTGTTTCATCAACACCAACGATGACTTAAATTAGTTTATTTTGGGCATGGAGTTCGTGGTGGAGGGATATGAAGCAACAACCATCCTAAAAATAAACAACAATAACAAACATACCCTATTGATTCTCCATTTTTGAAGTATGTGACCATGATTGAGAAGAAAGAAAAGGACAATGATGCCAATTGCCTGGTGAATTGTAGCAAGTGGATTTTTTTTATAGAGTCATACATGAGGGTTAAGGCCCATTTTTTGGCTTGAAGGTAATGGAGTTCATCATTGTAATAAAGTCACCTGGAAGGATGCATATGGATTTAAAGTAGAGGAAGATGTTGCATATTTAGCAAAGGTAGAAAGGAGGAGTTGCAAACAAATGCCACTCCCAAAAAATGGAAATGTAGTTCCCTTAATTGTTGAAGAAGCTTGCAAGAGACAAAACCTTGTAACCTTTGATATAATTTTTGACATGGGAGGGAGGGATAAGATGGAAAATAGAGTTCCTAAATCCATATTTGATATGGAATACCCTTCAATGTGGTGTTATGTCCATATTGGCGAGACATGCTCAGGGAAATTAATGAGGCCTCTAGGGCTTACAAGGCACTAAGGGGTCAAACATTCAGAAAGGGTGCACTACCCTTCTAGGGAAGGAGAAATTGATTGTGCAGAAAGCGTTGGATAGGGTTTGTTCCAGTTCCAGTGGAAATGGTGTCTCTATTATCTTTGATGGTTGGAATGATACCACGGATAAGCCATTGATAAACATTATTGTAATGTATTATTTAGGTCCATACTTCTTGAGAAAAATAGATTATTTAGGTTAGAAGAAGAACACTAAATTAATTACTAGAAATATTTCAAAATAAATTGAGATTGTGGGCCTTGAAATGTTGTGCAAGTCTTCATAGATAATGCATGTTCATGCAAAGTAGCTTGGGAAATTATTGAGGCATAGTATGACCATATGTTTTAGACATCCTTTGTAGTGAATAGTTTAATTCTTCTTTTTAAATCTATTTTTGTTGAAGTTGAATGGATGAAGAAATTATGTGAAGAAGCAAGAGAAGTTTAGCTTTTTATCACTAACCACAAAAATGCACAAGCTAGGTATTAGGAATTTTAAAAAATTCAACAACTAGGAGACATGAGGGAGACTTTGACCTGCATGGTTTTTAATATATAGTGGCAAGCATGGAAATAAAGAAACATTGAAAAATAAATGTAGTTTAGGGGTACCATTTCTTGATCAAGTTTGGTAGTTTCAAACTAATATTTTTGTTTCCATAATGTTGTTTATTACCTCCCAAGTTCTTACTCAAATGTAGAATCCCCAACTAGACATGAGACCCTATGAGCAACATAGATAGGCTACCCACTATCACTTCAACATCTGTATTTCTAGCTTTAAGTTATCCTTTAGCTCAAATGGGGAAACCCTAAGGAAATATAAGTCCAAACCCTTAGGAAATCTAAGTCCAAATAAATGATGATGGAAGACGATTCTTGACGATTTGGGATAAATTTGTTTCTATGGTTTAGTTTTACAATTGATTTTCCAGATTTAAACATGTAAATTTTAGCATACTAAAAGCTAATAACAAAATTGAGATCAAATATGGAGCTGGAAATTACATATCTGCAAACAAAATTTTAAGTATAATTAAAAATGGGTAAATGGGGTGTCAAATGAATGTTTCTCTAATATAAAATGTCAAGTTGTAAAAGAGAAAATAAAATATGGTTTTTAGAGGTGTCTTGGGTAGTTGAAGGGGGAGGATTGGTGTCTATTTTCCAGATTGGCTATATGGGGTTAGATGGGCTCCTAAGAGGCTACTAAACACAATTTTAGGGCCTATAACAACACACAATAGCTTGCCACGACAACACTAAGGTGTATGGAAATTCCTACTAGAAATGCAAGATGAAAGGGGTTAAAAATGTCCACTTTTAAGCTACTAGCAATGTATTACTTGACCAGGAAATAAGCAAAGCAAGAACTTAGAGATATAAAATGCAATACATAATTTACATAGCAAAATAATATAAGAATAAGCGAGACGAAACATCACATAATTCACTTATATTGTGGTCGATAAGTCCTTGACCTTAGCTTTGAGAAGTAACTTTGAAGTTCAAAAATATAACAAGAAAAACTAGTGATTAACATCCACGATAATCCACCTGAGATGAGGAAGAAAGCACCATTTTATTCCATTAATTCACAATATCTTAGAGAAACATGCTCTCGCAAAAATTACAAGAATTTTCAACAACCATTACATATGGAGGAGCCTAAAATGTATAGAGTCTAAGCTCAATAACTTCCATAATAAATTAATAACATCTCTAATAAAATAGGTGGACTGATGCCACATATACAATCTCCAAGCAATGAGAGCTAAAGGAAAGAGGGTGTTTCCTTAATCTAGGTACAAGACCATGTCAAACATATTTAACAAATGAATAAAATAACCCTTGAGACAATAACTCCAATAGGTATGTGGTTAGACATGTTATAAATAGATAAAAAGCTAGGCATTGAGTCTCCTAGCCTCCACAAGTGTGAGATAAAACGTCAATTATGATGACCACCCCTCAATCTCCTCTAAGATTCCTTCAAAGTCATGCCAAAAGAGGCAAAGAGTAGCACATGTGGCATAAAAAGAAATATGCACCCCTCTCATGTGTGAAACTCATCAAAATTTGCGCTAAGAGGTGGATCCAAGGGAGAAGATGTCAAAAAGTAATAAAATAATGGCATGACCCATGTGCTTGGTCAATAAGGCCTTAACTACCTTCAAGGAAAAGGGTGATTACCACATCTCATGCATAAAATAATAATATACAGGATGGAAGCCTCAACATATGTGGAAACAAGGTGAACTCTCCACCACAATATCTCAATCCATGCTTAAATGATCTACATCCAATAAGAAACCATGTCAAAAACCTACGAAGTCACGCAGAGAGGCCTCCATGTGTGAAAGTGTGGTTAAATTATTTCTTATGTAGTCAAAGTAACATGGCATGCATGCACAAAGGGTAGTGTATCATTTGGAATAAGGTACATGTTATAATAAATATGAAATAAACAATAAATATAACACCGTGAACTAGGTCACTCTCACTAGGTGGGTGTATCCACATTAGATGTGCTAACAATAATCACCTCTAGAATCATAGGAAAGGGGTAATAAGCTAAGCATGGAAATAAAATGATATCAACATTAGGAACGTGTCATTGTCATGTGAAATAGAACCTTATGTACTAGGAGAATCAACCCTTAGATAAATTTGCATCATACCATAATACATGTCATGTGAACCCTCTAAGGAAAGGTACCTCATGAAAAATATATTATCATATCATTGGAATACATCAAGGTACCACTGGTGCTCTAAAAACAATGTATCACTGGTCAATCAATGGTGCTTTTTATCTTTCAAAATCTACCATAGGAAGAAGAGTCCTAGCCGCAACAGTAAAGACTTACCCTAGACTTTATACTAAGGAAACTAAGCTACCATAGAATGGAGGGGAATCCCTATGATAGTCTAAGACTAAACTATTATATATGGTGATTTTGTTTTACTTAGATTGACAAGATTTAATGCTATCAACTAACGCAAGGTGTTAGAGTTAGTATTTGCATACTACCACTAGTGATCAAATTCTCTCTTTTATATCATATTAGAGTCCCATCTGAAATTTTTGTCATTCCACTAGGTCATCATGCAAAAATTTGGTCACTTAAGGTTGAATTAGGGTTTTCTTTACTCCTTTCAGAAATTTACCCCTTGCTGGTTCATTTCACCTTTTGCTGAAGTATACCATTAGTCATGATTTGTCTTCATCATGACAGTCATCTTCATCATGGTCAAAATCATTCAAAGTCTCCATTAGGTCTTAGGTTTCCAAGGTCCACTAAAACACAATCTCCTGCATAAAAGACCAACAAGTGAAGGAGTAAGATTAAACAAGATTTCATCAACAAAATAGTTTGTAATTTGAATATTCAAGCAAAAATTAAATTTTATGTCCATCATATGTAATAAGTTCAAGTCCATTGCAAAAATCATCCCAAGCAGAAAATCAAAATCAGGATTGCCAAAGCATCATCCACCTGTCAAGAGCAAAAAAAGGTCAGAAAGTCAAAAAGGCATTAATATGAATATTTGGAAATGACAAAGAACTTTAGAAAGTGGGTATGAAAACTCATAAATTAAAGTCATTTAAAGTATAAAGCCTCTCAACACACTCATGAAAGCCTCATTTACACTCTAGCACTCTCAAAACTCCTTAACAAAAGAAAATTGGCAATTTTTATGTGAAATTGGGCAAAACAGAGTAAGAGGATGCATTCAGCATGGTCATTGCGCATTTAGCCTGGTCACTGTACTCTTGTAGAGGTCGCTACACATTTGTCAAAGTTTACAGTGTAATTTATAATGATGTCGCACTCCTGTAGAGGTCACTACACATTCGACCAAGTTACTGTGCCTTTGCCTAGGTCGCTGCACGTTCACCTAGAAGGAGCCAAACGTTCTAAAAACCCTCCATCACCACCAAGTTTCTAGGCTAACTATTATTCACTCCAGAAAATTAGGTTGGTGGATGAATTAATCACTCATACCCTCCTTCGTTTTCCTACACAGGGTTTAAATTGTTTGTTGTTTTTCCTAAGATTAAACCATAGCCATACATTCCCACCATCTCAAAATCACATTTCCTAATTTTCATCGCTATTCCTCCCTCACTTAAAAACTATTCCCTATCATCTCCCTCATACCACATATCCCCATCTCCTCATATCATTCCACATTTCCAATATCCACATTCCATTCTCTCATTCCCCTAGGGTTTTAAAAGCAACAAATCATGGTAGAAGAAGAACACACAAGTCAGAGTGATGGAGAAAAACAACAGAGGAGGTAATATAAAAAAGGATGGAAAATCAGTAGATACTAACCAACCAACACTAGAGAGCTCATGGAATCTCCCATCACTGTCATAAGCTTTAAAAATATGGGTTATTTCGAGTTTTGTGATATGGTGGAAAGGACACAACATCATTCTGAATTGACTAGACAATTTATGATCAACTTCCATGACAATCAAGAAACCTTTGCAGGTGTCGCCTTTACCATATCTTCTACTATCATATCAGCTGCTACTAGGATCCCAGATGTTGTGGAAAAGTGGTTTAAACATGCATATTTGCATTATTGCTACTATGAGCCATATTTTAAACCCAACCATAAGAATGAAGAAAGGCAGATTTTTCCTTTCTCTTACCTCCTAGATAGATATTTTCATATGATGAAAATCATCATGAACTACGTCACATTTGAGGGTAGGTTTTCTAGGCTCGATTCCTATCATATTCAGTTACTCATGCATTTTACAAGAGTCAAAATGCTCAATCTGACCTACTATCTTTATCGGGATATCAATGAGATGTCACATTCCCTAAAGGAAAGATCATGATCATCAAATGCAGAGCATATTTCACCATTCTCTCATCAAAATGATAGTCCTATACTGCCTTGATTAGCTTAACATTGTATGAGACACTTTCATATCAAATGAGGTTTTCATAGTCCCACCTATTCAACATGGCCAAGAGGCGCATTCATTCTCTCATCCACCCACCTCCATTCCTCAACCTCAGTCTATATATAATTCATCTTCACCTCATGAGTTAGCCACACCGTCACCTCCATCATCAGGATTTCATCAGCCTATTCATTCACCTGGCAGAGATAAAGGAACTGAGCAGGAACATATTGAGCATGGTGAGAGTAGCAAGCCCAAAAGGGTTGGTTTAAGTACATTGGGAGATACCTATTAGAGAGGGTATAGGCAAGTGTTTGTACCACTAATTGTGGGAGGGGCATTGCCTTCTTCATTGACAAAATAGGTACAAAAGAGTAAGGAAAAAGTTGTAGAGGCAAAGGTCCAGCAACAAGAGGAAGACCTCCATGAGATAACATGATTTTCAGTTGGTTAAATCAGATGAACATGATGACAGTAAAAACACAACTATTTTCATTAAGGAGAGGAATTCACTCATAGGAGAGCTCAAGGTCAACTTTCAAAAGGCCAAATGGATCATTTCCTACTATGAGCAGGAAAATAGGTAGTTTGAGGTCAAAAACGAGCTCATGGAGATTTAGCTTATAAAGGCAAAGAGAAGGGATGAAAAGGCAAAGGCATTACTTGATGAGGCATACAGGTAGTATGGTGATCCACTTGATGAATAGGTGACGAGAAGAAGGCAATGGACTAGAGGCCTAAAAAGAGCCTTGGAGCACGAAAGGAAAAGGGAAGAAGAAATGGCAAATTGGCTTACTTTGAATGAGTAATTTGCCAAGATGGTAAATGAAAATCGAGAATATTAGCTTGAGAAGGTAAATGATCATCTGGAGAACCTCCTAGGCAAGGCTGAGAAGGACAATGATATTCAAAGAAGGATGGAAAATCACTATGCTATGAGAGACAAAATTGCAAGAGCCAAGCTCAAAAGAGCTCTTGCAAAAATTGAGGCTTTGACCAAGCAAGAGGAGAAAAAGAGGTTGGATATCCTTGCTGAGGCATCATTGTATGACTCAAACATATAGCCAGCTATCAGTCCAACAATTTTGGACATTTTTGGGTAATTTTGGTAAGTTATGTTCTGTTGTGTTTTTTGAAGAAATTTTTGCACAATCAGCATGGTAAAACACAGAGCACCTAGGACACTATGATTTTGTTTGGGGCATCCAACGAGAAAATGGTCAGAAATTTTGGATTCAGAATGATGAAGACATGCACCCTGTACGTTTGCTAAGAATTTGGAGAAAAAATGGTGAGCCAAAAGGGTCAAAAAGTACCAAAAAATCACCTTTCTGCCTCTTTTCTAGCCTGGTCGCTACACGTTTGAGTAGTCTTGGGAAATTGCAATTTTGGAGGGGTAAATGAAGCCCATTTTGACAACAAAGGGAAGTTTTGGAGACTCGACACGATAAATTTCCAATGAGATATCCTGGTCTAGATTTGGACATCATTAAGGTGATTAGAAGTCAACTTGAAGAGGATGTTGCATGTTTGACTAGGGTTGTTGTGCATTTAATAATGTTGCTATGCGTTTGACAGTTTTCCACAATTTTCACTGTCTCATCCCAGGTTGACTTTTATCTATGGGTATACCTATGTAGTTGATCTAGATGATGTAATTGTCATGTTTTTACTTTTACCTAGGGTAGATACATTAGTTAGATGGCCTATGTGGCATGTAATGAATTAGTTTGCTAGAGTGAGGGATGAGTCACTTTGACCACCCTACACTCTAGCTACCAATTCAACCTTTCTTGCAACTGCTCTTCCACTCATGGATTCGACCCCAAAGCCTAGGATGAGTTGGTTGTTGGCCTATATTACATATTTTCTCAGTCATTTTATAGGTTGGATTCAGTGGGATGCTGTACTAGTGATCAAGGACTATTGTATCAGATTTTGGTAATTTTTGACAGATGAGTTGCAGCTATTTTTCCGGGATTCATGTGGTATGAATTTTTAGCATTGTTTCCTCTTTGTGATCATTTGTATGAATGTTTTCTTAGTTCATAAACCATTCCATGTCTGTTATATGGTAATTTACAAGTTGATAGGTAGAATACATGTTTCCTCATGCTCTGTTTTGGGTAATTTATCATACTTTGTCCATTTTTCCTCAGTTTAGGAATAATACAGCTCTTATACTCTTCCTAACTCCTCATCAGTCTTAAACCATCTCATCAATTCACCTTTTGAGTGTTAATATTTATACCTACCTTGCTCCTTTGAATGTCTGCAATCATATCTTCTTCACACTGACCTAGTCCCTCTGACCTAAAACACACATCCTAATGACTACCCAACCAAAATCAAATCAAACAACCCCCTGCACTTTACATCTAGCTTAAAAACCTAATCTATCTAGCCCTCCTGGCTATGATCATTTGGAGGGAGCCCTCTCCATCTTGGTAGGATTAGCTACCAAGCTAAAAGATTGGTTTGTGGTTACCTCAGTCAGACTCTTCCTTAGGCTTGGAGATCTAAAGGAGTGATAACATACTGGCGCCATTTCTAGGGAACGAAAGGTTCATTTTCCCTGGGTGTACAACAAAGTTTAGACCTGATTGCTAATGGTGGACAATGATCAGGGACATGACCGATGAAATCATTCACCTGGCGACTCCATTGACTAAAAGATCCAAAAATTCAACACTGCATGGTGACTCCAACTTTCAAGAACTATTATCTTGAAAAACTTTATGGTGACTTCATTGTTGTCAAGTTGAGTTCTACTGCAAGAAGAAATCCCAGGTATGCTCCTATGGATCGATCTTAGAAAACTAGATTTCCAAATCTTATGCCTCATGTTGACTAGTTTGCAAATCTTCCTATATTTAAAAATTAACAAGAAGATGATGCTACTTTGCATTTAGTAAGGTTTCATGTACATGTATGTAGAGTAAGAGTTGATTTTCCTCAAGACTAGCTCATGAAGTTGTTTATGGATACCCTTGAAGATAAAGCTAGGGTATGGTATGAAGGGTTACTAGAAGGAATCTTATGTTCTCTAAAAGATTTCCATAATGTGTTCTCCAACTATTATGTGAAGTCTTATCTTTGTTTACAAAGATGTTGTGATTATAGTGAAGTTTTCACTACATATATTGCAAGTATTGATGATATCGAATGTATGGATGATGAAGAAATCATTGAAGCTTTCTCTGATTTTTCCCTTCAACAACAGTCTGAAGAAGCCAGTCACTTTTGATGAGCCCCAAAAATGGATAATTATATAGGCTCATTCAACCTCCTAATTCGACTTAATCCACCATTCTCATTAGTTTATTGCATGTTTTTTATTATATTTATGCTAATAGAGTGAATTGGGTTAGACATTATTCCAACAAGTCTAATGTGTGCTTTATGCAGTCTTTTTGGTCAATTTGGAGAGGAAATCAAAGGTTTAAATGAGCACTTGGCAGCCAAATTCGTGGATAGGATTTTTAGGAAGGTGTCCCCTTCATTTATGGGCCCTTACCTCAAATTGTTCACCATCAGCTTGGAGTTCAAGGGCCACCAAATCGATTATCACAAGGGCAGCCAAGCAAGTCAAGTAGGACTGCTGTTAACTGCAAGTTTTGGGCAACCGAGTCCCTAAAGTTTAGGAGGACTATTGGGGTCCTCAATTTGTATAAATAAGAAGGCTTATGGCCTAATTTTGGTTAGCCAATAGTTAGTCACTTTTTAGGCAAAATTTAGCTAGTTTGTAGTTCGATTTTAGTCTTTCTTTAGGCAGTAGTTTACCTCTGCATTTCAGCACATTTTCAAGTTTTCTTTGTGGAGATTTTTTGGAATGTAACTATTCTTTTTCTCAATAAAGATGAATCAAGATTTTCACCAGCTCTAATCTCTCTTAGGAGGCTGTAGCACTTGGGGTTGGGCCCATCTCAAGTGCCCAGTACCTCCTTTGTTTACTTTCATGTGTCTTTGCTACATTCTTAGAATAAATCTGTTATTTAGATTAAAATATTGCTTTGTTACTTAGGTCGTTTTTGATGACTAAAATAGTTTTTCATGTTTAGATTTAGTTGATAAGTTATTCACAGTGAAGATCTTCAGAAAAATGCCATCAAGCACCTCTGATTTCACCTCTCCCTCAGTGGGATCGTGAGCTGGGACAAAGGTGACCTTGCTGCCAACAAAAACATTGTCTTTGCTTTGCCATGCAATTAGTAGTGTTGGATTCTCAGTTGTCGAACTTGATATCAGTTTTGATTGCATGCTTAGGTTTATGATTTCTTAGTTGCGTAGTTATTTCATGTATTCCATTTCGAATAAACTTCTGTTCATTTCCTTTTGCTGTTACTTAGGTTAGATTAGAGTGAAGTAACTAGGTCATAGGTTTTCTAAGTGTTTGTTTGTTCGGTTTGAAAAATAACTTGCAGAGCACCTTTCATACTTCTCCATCTGCCCATACTCGATCCAACCTACCTGCTTCATCCTCCATTTCAGATCCTTGCCTTACCTTTGCCACATTCCCTCACGTTGACCTACTTTCCATATTACTGTGTAGCATTGCCTTATCTCTCTTTGAACACATCCAGCCATCTACATCTTCTCTCAACTCCATCCACCAGTCCCTAGACCACCTCAAGCCCCTATCCTACCTCCATACCCACTCCTTCATCTTTCTCCCTCCATCCATCCTCCAAAATCCCATTTCTAAACATCCTGTAGAAAATTACAGAACATCTTGTAGAAATTCCAAAACATCCTGTAGAACCCCTGCAGACTTCCTGTAGAAGCTCACGAATGAGGTTTCTTGATAGCTAAACTCTGTGAAACTCTTTGGAAGGGTGATAGGGACCCCTTAGGCCCTCTTCGAACCTTCCCAATATTCTGCAAGAATTTCCTCTCACCAATCCACCTCTGCACAGTCAAAAGCCAGTTAAAAGAACATGCATGATAGTTCTAACAACTTATTCAAAAATACAAAAATATGTTTTTTTCAGATGTTACTATAGAATTAGCTTAGACACACGCATTTTACCTTCCTAGAAGTCAATGACATCTCTTTCAGTAGCTTTCATCCTCTTTCTTGCATCAGTAGGGCTAGCTGGTAAAATTAGGGTTTGCTAGGGTTTACGTTTCCTTTCAACTTTCTAGTTTCTTTTTGCAAGTAGATTAGCCTTATTTGAGTTAGCTTTCATCCATCAATTAAAAAGCTTCTTCTAAGAGCTCATAGAAGTTGTCTTAAGCTCCTAGCGGACTTGTGCCAGCTGATCAAGTGACATTCGTGGCAAGAGCTAGTACTTGTGCACACAACACCGTCGCTTCCAAGTTTGTTACGAACAACCAGGTTGATAAAATTAAAGAAGGGAGTCCCAGGAGTTGCATAATTATTGCTGCAATACTGGGGCCCACCACTCATTTTGGCACCGTTACCGAGGAAGAGTCAGAGTATTGGTGATTGCTGCTATTCTTCTATTTTCTACTGCAACCTTTTGCTAAGTTGTTTATTTCATTTCATTCTGCAATTTCATTTTTGCAAAAGTAGAGTAGACATTTCCTGCTTTCATATATTATCATTTCAATTCGGCAATTTCAATTCTGCAAGCGTAGCTTAGCATTTCATTCTTTCAATCTCATTTTAGCGAAATAGATTAATCCTTTCCCTCTTTCCTTTCAATTCTGCCTTTTCATTTCAGCAAGATAGTTAGTTGCAGTTCAATCTATTTCGGTTTTGCAGGTACAAGTAGAAAAAACAAAAAAACAAAAATCAACTAAAAAGATTTTCTTTCATGCCTTGTAGGAGTAGAGATAATTCAGAAAAATGATTGGACAACACCCCCCACTTCTTCACACAGCCAAATTTCTCTTCGATGGCTATGAGTAAGAAGAACCCCTAGATGGACATCAAGACATATTTAAAGAACCTCTAGGGGAGAAGAAGAAAAAAAAATTCCACTGGAGCAAATGGCTACAAGCAGAAATGTTGGGAGCAGTAGTTTTTCTTCCAACTTAATCCTTAGAGGTGAATGTGAGAATCAGATGGAAGATTTCAAGAGCAAGATGAGGTAGTTTCTTGCCATGCAACTAGATACCTTGTGGATCCAAAGGAAGCAAGAGGAATCTGAGAGGGCTTTGGCCATCTTTTGTCCTAGGTGCACTAGAAAGCATCCTAGGAATGAATGTCCAATGCACTCCCTAGAAGTGTGTTTCATCTGTGAAGAATATCGTCGTACAGATCAATGCCCTTCCTTGCCTGGACTTAAAGTTGCATATCAGAGAGCCAAAGGAGCCAATGAATTACTCTATTATATGAATCAAAGGAGGCCATATGGACCCATACCCTACTAGCAGGAAATGCAAGGGACATCCAAGACATATTACGACCCCTATCAAGCCACTTCCATGCCTTCTTGGGGTCCCCCTGCTCATCCTTCCTAGTTCACACCTCCTCCTTGTTCCTTCACAGATCCATATTATGCCCAACCAGCTACTCATTCATTTCACTCTTATGCTTAGCCACAACCTCAGTGGAATGCACCTCATCAGGGGTGGAGGCCCTAGTACAACTCTCCTCCTGCTCCTTTGCCTCCACCACCTTCTCAACCGCAACCATCACCTCCTGCTCCACCAAGACAGCCCCAAATTCCTGCCCAACCATAACCCTATCCACATCCATCTCAAATATACACACCCACTCAACTACCCGTACCACCATTTCCAAAACCATACAATGTTGTAGCTCAACCCAATTACATAGCTCAGACACAACATGTCCAAATGACTCCTCTTGAGCTCAATGATCTTCACCATAGCTCAGGAAGAGTATTGCAAAAAAGATATTATCTTGAAAGCATTGAAGGACCACATCCAGTAAAAGAATATTCAAAAAAGGATAGCAAAGAACCATGGGCTGCACTTGATAAAGAGAAGACATCAAAATCAAATATTGAGAGTGCTCCCTCATGGTTACCATCAAATCCTCCATGTACTCAAGAGAAAACTTAGCAAAAAGAGGAAGATGTGAGGGTCATGATAGAAGAATATATGGAGAATGATCCATATTAGCAAAAGGACCAAGGATATTAGAGCTATATTAAGATATGGTTTCAGATGGTCACTAAGTTGTAGCAGTACTCTCTACTTCAGCTATGCCTAATCCCTTCAAAGTCAAATCATTTGGTCTCTGAAATCTGGATAGTTGTCAAAGCATGCATTTCGAGCCTCCACATCATTTTGTCTCTAATCGGGATGTGCACATGGCTCCATTGGAAGTATTCTTACACTTGAAAATGATTTTGTTTTTCAAGTAGGGTAGGGTAGGAAAAAAAAAGAGAAAAAAGAGAAAAACTGAAAATGAGAACAAAATAAAAATCTAAGGTGAAAACCTCCTCGGAGGCGCATTAGATTGACTCATTGATTGAAAACCTCCATGAGGCGTTAAATGGGTTGAAAAAAATAGAAAAGAAAAAGAATAAAATCCTTGGGTGAAAAACTCCCTTGGAGGCGCCTAGGGCAGTGAATTAGGGTGAAAACCTCCATGAAGCGCCCTAGTTGTTTTCAAAAAGAAAAAAGAGAAAAAGGAAGAAAAGAGAAAAGAAAAAGTAAACCTAATTTCCATTGAATAATTACAGGTTGCAAGAAGGACATTTTAGGTCAGGAGAATCGCTCAAAACAAAGACAAAGGAAGTTCTGTGCCTTCTACAGGAAGTTCAGTGTTTTCTACATTAAGTTCTGTGTCTTCTACAGGAAGCCTACAAACAAGCCAAAACTGATCTCGGAAGAGGACCTGAAGGCTAGGAATATGTCCATGAGGCCTGCAAGCATCCATTTTTCCATCCCTCACCCTTCTCCATCATTATTTCCATCTCATTTTGCTTCTTTCCTCAAAACTGTGTGCTCTACAGGAAGTTCCTGTAGAAATTACAGGATTTCTACAGGAAGCTAGAAATGGATTTCAAAAAGGTAGTTTGGGGAACATGATAGCTTCATCAAGGGTTCAGAAGTCCTCTTGCAATCTTCAAACTCCTCCTCCATCATCTCCATGCCTGCATTATAGCCCAAGCTCATTTTTCTCACCATGCAAAAAACTGCAGAATGCTTGGAAGCAAAAATACATAGTGCTGAAATTTGTTTTTTCCCTAACTTGAAAACCGTGCATCCATTTGAAAAATCATTACATGGCGAGTTGTATAGGGATGATGGCAACATGCTCGAGCAATTTCAGCCAATTCTGGTGCACAATTTCCAAGAAACCAGCCTCCATCACCTTCATCCATTTTTGCATTTTCTCCATATCCGTGCATCCGTTTCAAAACTTGTTTCATGGGGAGATGCATATGGCTGATAGTAACCTCCCCAAGTAGTTTTAGCCAATTCCGACGCACATTTTCCGAGAAATTAATCTCTGTAATCTTCAGCCATTTCTTATTTTCTCAAAATTTGTGCATCCATTGATCACGATGTTGTTATGGGAGGTGCATAATGATGATAGAAACATGCTCAGCAAGTTTCATATCAATCCGGTCTATCGTTCGGGAGCAATGGCAAAAACAAGTTTCTGGCCTGTGAAAATTCAACATCAGTAGCTTGAGGGTGCAGATCAAAACATGGAAGCCAGCTCCTGCAGTGTGGATCTGGCTAGAAGATACCTGCACAAGAAAAAATAGACATGAATCAGCAACCAAGCCACCATGCAACCACAGAAACCAGTGCATGCAGCAAATGAAAGGCCATAGCACCTCACAGCAACCATTCAGCTTCCAGGTATGTGACTAAAACTTGTTCTTCTATTACATGAATCTAATTGAAGAACTGCATGAACGAATGAAATGGTGGGATTAAGCCACAAATATAGCAAGGTTAACCCAACATTTCCTTCTCTAGCACTCAGCCGGAAGTCATGCAGTATACGTGGACAGTCGACTCACGTGAAAATTAAAACAACAGGGAGTGTTGGTCATTTAAACCTCAGTGCAATTGATGGCAGTGATTACAAGGGGAAAAAACATAGTTCATGAACAATACTACCGTCTGCATGTGGCCACGTACACCTGGCCACTTCACTCCCTCACCACAAATCACGCCGCAATTACAAAAATGCTCGGTTGACTCTCACCACCCTCTGTTCAACTGCGGTCACAACTAGAACATGCGTCCACCACGTCCAGATCAGTTAACCAGTGGGCCTCTGGAAGATTCTTGCTTGATTTCTTGAGATTTCTGCTATTTTTTTTTTAATTCCCGTCTATCGGGCTCTACAGGAAGGCGCAATTTCGTTCTACAGGAAATCTTCTACAGGAAACGTAGAAAACAACCATGCAGAAAGAAAACATGGGATTTTCAGCGAATTTCAAGCTCCAAATGAGGTAGGATCGGGGAGACTTCGTTGTGCATGATTTGTTGGTACAAAATGGTGAATTGAACATGGAATTAAATTTTAAAAAATGAGAGGAAAAGTCTGTGTGCACATTGAAAAAAGGTGAAAAGTCTGCTTGCATATTTTATGAGTTCTACACAGTTCTTTTTTTCCTCTGCATTCGAAGTCTGGCTTCTTATTTCTCACCTTCTTCTGAAAAGAGAGATGCAACCATAAGAAATAAGCTTGTGTGAAAGAATGAATTTGCAAGACTGTCCACTTTCTAGAAGAAAAAAAAACTATGTTATTTGTTCTCTGATCTGTAAAAACAATTGATTTTTTTTCAAAAACTAAGAAGAAAATTCAAGTTGAAAAAGTTTAAAGAGAGAAAAAATTGGAAGTTGTTGTTGTGAAAAACATGAAAATTCCAGGAGCAATAACAAGTTTAGAAGAGGGGCAATTAGCTATCTTTTTAGAAGAAAACACGGGGTTTTTGCAACATTTCTGGCTTCAAGAGAAGAAGAAAACAAACAATTTTATTTTTTGCATGTTTATGCAAAAGAAGCAATGCAATTATAGGGAAGAATCAAGCTTGAAGAATGTGAAAAAAACCAATGATGAGGGAGCACAAATCATTCAAGTAGAGGGAAAAATAAAGGAGGAACAAAAAATAAAAAGACTACAGCAGAGAAGGCAAAAGCTAAACAAGATGAGAAGAAAGCCAAAATAGAGCGTGAGGAAGCAAGATAACAGAGGCAGAGAAGACAAAAGAAGAGGAAAAAAGGAGGAAGAGCCACATCTAGCCAAGCAGGCCAAAACAGTGAAAACAGTTTCTACAGGAAACAGTGAAGACCGTTTCTACATGAAGCCAGAAAACAGTCACATGGGACTTTCTACAGGAAGCATGGAGACAGGGCAACAAAAGGAAAAAAATCGCCTGAGATTTTAGCCAGGGAGGCAACTAGTAGTTAGTCACTTTGGGTTAGCCAGTAGTTAGTCGCTTTGTAGGTAGAATTTAGCTAGTTTGTAGTTCAATTTTAGTCTTTCTTTAGGCAGTAGTTTAGCTCTGCATTTCAGCACATTTTCAAGTTTTCTTTGTGGACAGTTTTTGGAATGTAACTATTCTTTTGGTCAATAAAGATGAATCCAGATTTGCACTAGCTCGAATGTCTCTTAGGAGGTTGTAGCTCTTGGGGTTGGGCCCATCTCAAGTTCCCAATACCTCCTTTGTTTACTTTCATGTGTATTTGCTGCATTCTTAGAGTAAAATATGTTATTTAGATTAAAATATTACTTTGTTACTTAGGTTGTTTTTGATGATTAAAATAGCTTTTCATGTTCAGATTTAGTTGATAGGTTAATCACAAGGAATATCTTCAGAAAAAGGCCATCAAGCATCTATGATCTCACCTCTCCCTCAGTGGGATCGTGAGCTGGGACAAAGGTGACCTTGCTGCCAACAAAAGCATTGTCTTTGCTTCACCATGCAATTAGTAGTGTTGGATTCTTAGCTATAGAACTTGATATTAGTTTTGATTTCATGCTTAGGTTTATGATTGCTTAGTTTCATAGTTCTTTCATGTATTCCATTTCGAATAAACTTCTGTTCATTTCCTTTTGCTGTTACTTAGGTTAGATTAGAGTGAAGTAACTAGGTCATTGGATTTCTAAGTGTTTGTTTGTTCAGTTTGAAAAATAATTTGCAGAGTGCCTATCATACTTATCCATCTTCCCATACTTCATCCAACCTACCTACTTCATCCTCCATTTCGGATCCTTGCCTTACCTTTGCCATGTTCCCTCACGTTGACCTACTTTCCATATTATTGTGTAGCATTGCCTTATCTCTCTTTGAATAAATCCAGCCATCTACATCTTCTCTCAACTCCATCCACCCGTCCCTGGACCACCTCAAGCCCCTATCCTACCTCCATACCCACTCCTTCATCTTTCTCCCTCCATCCATCTTCCAAAATCCCATTTCTGAACATCATGTAGAAAATTACAGAACATCCTGTAGAAATTCCAGAACATCCTATAGAACCCCTGCAGACTCCTTGTAGAAGCTCACGAATGAGGTTTCTTGATAGCCAAACTCTGTGAAACTCTCTGGAAGGGTGCTAGGGACCCCTTAGGCCCTCTTTGAACTTTCCCAACCTTCTTCAAGCATTTCCTCTTGCCAATCCACCTCTGCACAGTCAAAAGCCAGTTAAAAGCACATGCATGATAGTTCTAACAACTTATTCAAAAATACAAAAAGCTATTTTTTTTCGGATTTTACTATAGAAGTAGCTTAGACACATGCATTTTACCTTTCTAGAAGTCAATGGCATCTCTTTCAATAGCTTGCATCCTCTTTCTTGCATCAGTAGGCTAGCTGGTAAAATTAGGGTTTGCTAGGATTTACATTTCCTTTCAACTTTCCAGTTTCCTTTTGCAAGTAGATTAGCCTTCTTTAAGTTAGCTTTCATCCATCAGTTAAAAGCTTCTTCTAAGAGCTCATAGAAGTTGGCTTAAGCTCCTAGCGGACTTGTGCTAGCTAATTAAGTGACAGCCGTGGCAAGAGCTAGTACTTGTGCATACAACATCATTGCTTTCAAGTTTGTTACGAACTACCGGGTTGATAAAATTAAAGAAGGGAGTCCCAAGAGTTGTAGCATTATTTCTGCAATACTGGGGCCCACCAAATTTGATACACAAGATCATAGTCAACATACAGTAGCTTCCTCTTTTCTTGTAGATGAAGGAATTTTACATCTTGATAGTCAAAAGGAATCACATGAAATGAATCAGTAGTCCAATGACAATTTACATACTCCTTTGCTTGAAATTAATGAAGATATTCAACATCCTTGTCAAACTTTTAGAGGGAAAGAAGACAACTATGTTTTAGAACAAGAAAACAAAATTTACTTTCTCCTTTTTCTAAAGATGAGATAGATCAACTCCTAACAAGTCATGTTGCAGCCCAAGCTAACACATGTTTTTTGTGTTCACATAGTCAATAAGGTGTTAGTCAAACTTCTTCCACTTTTGAAAATGAGGATAGTCTTGAAATTAGATTTATAGATCAGTGAACATATATTATTTTCTTTCATGAAGATGATAGGGTGCTCATGTTTGATAATCTTGAAGAATGTTTTATGTTTAAGAATGACTTAGACTATGAATTTGAGGAGTATGAGCTTGAGAGAGATAGTTTTCTAGAAATCAAGTCATAATTTCTCATGCTCGAGGAATTTACAACCAACACTCATATAGCAGAAGGTTATATTTCTCTATTCCTTCCTATCAATCAACAACCAACTATTCTTTCAGATCAAAATCAAGGGAGTACTTGTGTTTTTGCTGTTGGATCTCAAGACAAGTAATGCTTCAGGATTTTCAAGATCCCTTCGGATGTCTTTTGCAAGCATTGGAGAAGATAAATGTTGTCTGGTTTGTTAGCATAAGCCCTAGTTTCAGTTGTTATTGTGATTTTCTTACATGTACATCGTTCTTCCTACTCGGGGAAAGTGAGAGCAGAATTTTAGCAAGTAGCCATCTTCTGGATTGGTTACATTGGAAGCCTCACCTTACATGATTGTACATATTTCTTCAGTAGGCAGGTGGTTGTCATTAGTATTTGAAGCCCCCAAATCTCAATGGTATACTACCAGTAAGAAGTTTTGTAAGTACTTGTTTTAGTTAAGTAAGTCTTGAGTCATCTTTTTAGTCAATTTCAAGTCAATTTCGAGTTAGCTTTGAGTTTTTTTTATCGTATTGACCCATATGGTAAGGCTACTTGATCTACAATGTTCTTGGCACCTCCAAGGAGATTCCATCCCGAAATAAGGCTAATGTTAGAGTCAGTATTTGCATGCTACCAACAATGATCAAAATCTCTCTTTTATATCATATTAGAGTCTTGTCTGAAATTTTTGTCATTCCACTAGGTCATCATGCAAAAATTTGGTCACTGAAGGTTGAATTAGGGTTTCGTTTACTCCTTTTAGAAATTTACCCCTTGCTGGCTCATTTCACCTTTTGCTAAAGTATACCATTAGTCATGATTTGTCTTCATCATCATAGTTGTTCTCATCATGGTCACATCCATTCGAAGTCTCGATTACGTCTTTGGGTTTCCAAGGTCCACTAGAACGCCATCTCTTGCATAAAAGACCAACAAGTGAAGGAGTAATATTAAACAATATTTCATCAACAAAATAGTTTGTAATTTGAATATTCAATCAAAAATGTAATTTTATGTCCATCATATGTAATAAGTTACTTTTAGCTACATACTTAAGTCCATTGCAAAAATCATCCCAAGCAGAAAATCAAAATCAGGATTGCCAAAGCATCATCAACCTATCAAGAGCAAAAAAAGGCTAGAAAGTCAAAAAGGCATTAATATGAAAATTTGGAAATTACAAAGAACTTTAGAAAGTGGGTATGCAAACTCATAAATTAAATTCATTTCAAGTATAAAGCCTCTCAACACACTCATGAAAGCCTCATTTGTACTCTAGCACTCTCACAACTCAGCAAAATAAAATTGGCGATTTTTAGTCGAAATTAGGAAAAACAAGGTAAGAGGATGCATTCAGCAAGGTTGTTGTGTGTTTAGCCTGGTTGTTGTGCTCCTGTAGAGGTCGCTTCATATTTGTCAAAGTTTACATTGTAATTTTTAATGGCGCTGCACTCTCTAGAGGTCATTGCACATTCGACCAGGTCGCTACGCCTTTGCCCGAGTCACTGCATGTTCACCTGGAAGAAGCCAAATGTTCTAAAAACCCTCCATCACCACCAAGTTTCTAGGTTAATTATTATTCACTCTAGAAAATCAAGTTTGTTGGAGAATTACTCACTCCTACCCTCCTTTGTTTTACTACATAGGGTTTAAATTGTTTGTTGTTTTTCCTAAGATTAAACTGTAGCCATACATTCCCACCATCTCCAAATCACATTTCCTACTTTTCATCACTATTACTCCCTCACTTAACAACTATTACATGTCATCTCCCTCATACCACATATCCCCATCTCCTCATATATTCCACATTTCCAATATCCATAGTCCATTCTCTCATTCCCCTAGGGTTTTAAAAGCAACAAATCATGGCAGAAGAAGAATACAGAAGTCAAAGTGATGGAGAAAAACAACAGAGGAGGAAATATAGAAAAGGAGGGAAAATAATTAGATATGAACCAACCAACACTAGAGATCTCATGGCATCTCCCATCATTGTCACAAGCTTTAAAAATATGGGTTGTTTTGAGTTTTGTGAGAAGGTGGAAAGGAAACATCATCATTCCGAATTAACTAGACAGTTTATTATCAACCTCCATGAAAATCAAGCAACCTTTGTAGGTGTCATCTTTACCATATCTGCTGCTATCATATCAGCTACTACTAGGATCCCAGATCTTGGGGAAAAGTTGTTTAAATAGGCAGACTTGTACTATTGCAACTACGATCCATATCATAAACCCAACCATAAGAATGAAAAAAGGAGGAATTTTCCTTTCACTTACCTCCTAGACAGATATGTTCCTATGATGAAAATCATCAAGAAGTACTTCACATTTGAGGGCAAGTTTTCTAGCCTCTATTCCTTTCATATTTTGGTTACTCATGCATTTAAAAGAGTGAGAACACTCAATCTGCCCTACTATCTTTACCAGGATATCGACAAGATGTCATACATTGCCCAAAGGAAAGATCATGATCATCAAATGCAGAGAATATTCCACCATTCTCTCATCAAAATGATAGTCCTATACTACCTTAATCAGCTTAACATTGTATGGGACACTTTCATATCAAATGAGCTTTTCACAGTCTCACCTATTGAGCATGGCCAAGAGGCACATTCATCCTCTCATCCACCCACCTCCATTCCTCCACCTCAGTCTATACATCATTCATCTTCATCTCATGATTCAGCCACACCATCACCTCCATCATCACCATTTCATCAACCTATTCATTCACCTGGCAGAGATAAAGGAATTGAGCAGGAGCATATTGAGCATGGTGAGAGAAACAAGCCCAAAAGGGCTGGTTTAGGTATCTTGGGACATACCTATCAGAGAGCGCATCAACAAGAATTTTCCCCACTGATTGTGGGAGGGGCCTTGCCTTCTTCATTCACAAAACAAGTATAGAAGGGTAAGGAAAAAGTTGTAGAGGCAAAGGTCCAGTAGCAAGAGGAAGACCTCCATGACATAGAGCATGATTTTCAGCTAGTTGAATCAGATGAACATGATGAGAGTAAAAACACAACTATTTTCATCAAGGATAAGAATTCACTCATAGGAGAGCTCGGGGTCAACTTGCAAAGGGCCAAATGTATCATTTCCTAATATGAGTAGGAAAATAGGCAGCTTGAGGTAAAAAATGAGCTCGTAGAGATTCAGCTTAGAAAGGCAAAGAGAGAGGTTGAAAAGGAAAAGGTCCTACTTGATGAGGCATATGGGAAGTACGGTGAGCCACTTGATGAACAAGTGCCAAGAATAAGGCCAAGGACTAGAGGCCTAAAAGGATCCTTGGAGCAGGAAAGGGAAAGGGAGGAAGAAATGGAAAATCAGCTCACCTTGAATGAGGAATTTGCCAAGATGGTAAATGAAAACCAAGAATATTGGCTTGAGAAGGCAAATGATCATCTAGATAACATCCTAGGAAAGACTAAGAAGGACAATGATATTCAAAGAAGGATGGAAAATCACTATGCTATGGGAGACAAAATTGCAAGCACCAAGCTCAAAATAGCTCATGCAAAAATTGAGGCTTTGACCAAGAAAGAGGAGAAAAAGAGGTTGGGTATCCTTGCTAAGGCATCACTCCATGCCTCAAATGTATAGCTAGCTATCATCCCACCAATTTTGGCCATTTTTGAACGATTTTGGCAAGATATGTTTTTTTGTGTTTCTTGAAGAAAGTTTTGCACAGTCAGCATGGTCAAATAGGCAGCACCTAGGACGTTGCGCTTTTGTTTGGGTCATCCAATGAGAAAATGATCAGAATTTTAGATTCAAAATGATGAGGACATGCACCATGTACTTTTTCTAAGAATTTGGAGCAAACCTGGTCAGCCAAAAGGGTCAAAAACTACCAAAAAAGCACCTTTTTGCCTCTTTTCTAGCCTGGTTGTTGCACATTTGAGTAGCCTTGGGAGATTGCAATTTTGGAGGGGTAAATGAAGCCCATTTTAAAAACCAAGGGTAGTGTTGGAAACTAGACAGGATAAGCTTTCCAATAAGCTATGTTGGGCTAGATTTGGACATCAAAAAGGTAGTCAAAATTCAAGTTGAAGAGAACATTGTGCGCTTGATTAGGGTTGTTGGGCGTTTAACAGGGTCGCTGTGCATTTGACAGTTTTCCAAAATTTTCACTGTTTCATCCCAGGTTGAATTTTTTCTATGGGAAATTCAAGTTTTACCTATTTAATTGATATAGATGATGTAATTATCATGTTTTTACTTTTACCTAGGGTATATACATCAGTTAGATGGCCTATGTGGCATGTAATGAATCGGTTTGCTAGAGTGAGGGATGAGTCACTTTGACCACCCTACACTCCAGCAATTAGTTCAACCTTTCTTGCAACTTCTCCTCCACTCATGGATTCGATCCTTGAGCATAGGATGAGTTGGTTTTTGGCCTATATTATGTATTTTCTCAGTCATTTTACAAGTTTGATTTAGTGGGATGCTATACTAGTGATTAGAGACTATTGTATCAGATTTTGGCAATTTTCAATAGATGAGTCGCAACTATTTTTCTAGGATACATGTGGTATGGATTTTTATCATTGTTTCTTCTTTGTGATCATTTTTATGAATTTTTTTTATCATTTCATAAACCATGTCCATTATATGGTAATTTAGAAGTTGATAGGTAGAATACATGTTTTCTCATGCTCTGTTTTGGGTAATTTATCATACTTTGTCCATTTTTCCTTAGTTTAGGAATAATACATCACTTATTCTCTTCCTAACTCCTCCTCTATCTTAAACCATCTCATCAAATCACCTTTTAAGTGTTAATATTTATGCCTATCTTTCTCATTTGAATTTCTACAATCATATCTTATTCACCTTGACCTAGTCCCTCTGACCTAAAACACACATCTTAATGACTACCCAACCAAAATCAAATACAAAAAACCCCTACAATTTGCATCTAGCCTAAAACCCTAATCTATCTAGCCCTCTTGGCTATGGTCCTTTGGAGAGAGCCCTCTCCGGTGGTAGGGCTAGCCACCAAGCTAAAATATTGGTTTGTGGTTACCTTAGTCGAACTCTTCCTCAACCTTGGAGATCTGGACAAGTGATAACACAATGAATGAGAAAACCTCCTTTAATCTCCAATATCACAGAGTGCTCAACATTGCAAGTTCAAGATGTCCAATTTGGCTCATGTTGTAGTAGAATGATAGAAAAGAAACTATGAAGGCATGCCAATTGCCAAACTGAATAGTCTCATTAACCAAGTGAAAGGTACATACTACAAGATTAGTGATGATTGAGTCAAATTTGTCAATGAGTGAATGCCGGTGTGATATCAAATGTTGTAATGGTGCCAAATATGAAATAGATTGGCGTTCATAAAAATTTCCAAAAATTGAAATATGTTAAACAAGAACCATGCATTAGTTATAACACCATTTGATGCTCAAGTATTTGTGAGAATTGTTATGACAACAAAGAGAAAAACTCAAAAGTTAGTGATTATGCCATTATTATGAACCACTTATCCAAAATATGTAGAAATAGTTATCACACATTTGTAGTGTTTAGAACTTCTTATTCCTTCTTGTTTGTGCAAGTGTTAACCAAATGAAAATAGGAGTCTTGTATATAACGAGAATTCATAAAAAAATAATTCTCACAGGTATCCACAACTCATTTAAACATTTTGGACAATGCAGTCAAACATGAAATCAATTATGAATTAGACGTCATGCATGACATTTCAAACAACATAGAGCTATGCCAAACTGATATGTTTAGAGAGACCTTACACTAGAAACACACAAATAACTTCATCAATTTAGGAATAATCAAATGAGAAATTCCATGTGTTAAATAACATAAAATTAAATTTGAGGGTTGTGCATTTAATCTAATTTGCACCAGAAGAGAATTTTACATTGACCAATGTGTTTCCATTGATGAAAATTGATGTCACTAATGTCAAAGGATGTTTGGAGGCCTGAAGATGTTTTGACTTTGAGTTTATTGAGGATTTGTTGCAGTTATGTTGATTAAACAAGCATGCAGAGGTTTTGTTTTAATAATCCTCTCCAAGAGATTTCCAATAGTATATGGAACTTAGCCCACCAATGTCATTGATGTCAAAATATTTTTGGAGGCCTTAAGATGTTTATTGAGTATTTTCTAGTGTTATGATAATCAATCAAGCATGCAAAGGTTCTGGTTGAATATTCCTCTATGAGAGAGAGCTTTCCATTGAGGTGGACAATATTTTTATCGTCACGTCATAAAAAATCACTTCATGAGGTACCATAGTATGGATGGATATGCGTAGTTGTGTTACCTATTGTAGGAAATCCTGGTTGGCTAGACTATGGAGGTTGAAAGGCTATATGTTTCCATATTGGTTATAGTGTGGGTTGTACTATGTGTTCCTTTCCCAAGGATAACATATGCTAAATCCATGGATCACTAAAGATTTGAAAAAATAGACCTCCACTTCAAAATAGAGCTAGTAATTTATTAGAAATTGGTTACTCAACTGAGATGAGGTTATCTTGCTTGTCTAAGAGCCATCACGAAGTATGATTTTTGGAGGTACCTTCTTTTTCAGTCAACTATTGCAATAGATTTAGGGATGCTTTTACAACTTTAATGCTAATAGATAATGGCACTAATGGTCAATTGTAGATAATGTTGTTTTGAATAGGTGAGATGAAAATGATGGATACACCCGCATGTTGATTGGAAATTTCAATCTGCACCATTAATATATTTCAATGTAGTGAAGGAGCCATAATAACTTAACAGATAATATGATTTGTTTTCCTATGGGAAAAATGTTATTTGATTTTACTTTAGGATAGTGGAGATTTCATTCATATTGGCTTTTCTTCTTGATTTTGCTCTTACTCTTCCATTTTTCATTTTTCTCACATTTGATGCTTGTAATCTTTCCTAAAACAAATTTAACAAACTTGGGGTCTTAAACTTCATAGATATTAAATTCAAATTCAAGGATATTTATGGACCATAAGTATACCTAGCTAGAAAAGGAGGAGGATATATGGCAAAATGTTTACTCTTTGGTTTTGAAGTAGTTTTTCTAGTTGTGAGATCTAAATTTAATCAATGTTACATGGGCATGACTACCCACACCTCAGGAAAAAACCCCCTTGAGGCCACATGGGATGCGCTTTTTGCTTGCACAACCAACCTTTGTAGCGAGGATCCTCTAGCTTTGGCCTAAGATTAAGGCTATACTTAGATAAATAAAAACAACCTTATATTTTTGGTTAATAGAACAAGAGCATCAGAGGTATGATTCCCATTGCAAATATGGGTGCATGCTCATCCAAGACATACAAATGCATCGACAAATATTCAATTAATCCTGCAACATTTCCAATGTTGTGATAAGGTTGTTGGCACCAAAAATATCTTTCAATGGAAATATGGACATAAATATTATAATTTTGGTTCCCAATACAACAAAGAGTAAAAGAAGAATGGTGTAACAAGTTTATTTTCAATATAATGGCCTGAGTTGTTATTCAGTATGGTAGAAAAGCTAAGGGATTTGGGAGGGCTTTAAGCAATTTCTCCTCAATGCTTGTTTTCCTCTCAGATCAACCTTCATTTTTGAACTTATGTACATTGTTCTTCATCAAATATCATGCAGTAAAGTTACACATTTTCCACACCCAATAGTTGCTACGACTATTTTGGAAAATTAATAGTTTGTAGATAGTTGAATAAGGATTTAGATAAACAATGTTGGTTCTGAAGAAACTAAATCTGTGAAAGTGAGGTGTGGTTGCACAAATCAAGTTTTCCTTTTTTTCTATGTTATGCAAGTAACAATTCCCTAATTGGACGATGTTACATTGGTCATAAAGCTCTAATTGTTCCATCTAAAATGTACATCCATATTTGTTCATATTTAGTGAATGGGAAACAATGTGTGTTTGATATTGTGGTCATGTGTTGGTGCTCTGATTAATAAAATCTAATTCTAGTTGAAGTTTGTGATTAGAAGGAACCAACTCCTTCTCTCACACAATTACTAGATACCACAATTCTATATCCCAAGAAAGGGATATACAAGTCTGGGTTTGGGAATTGGTCATAAAAATATATAAATATGAGATTTTCCGTGAAACTAAAAGGTTCATATTTTGCATTGTTCCTGAAAATAGGTTGAAACTTGACATTAGTTTAAAGGACTCCATGAAAAAAATAATTGGCTACCTTTTGAAATTGCATAGATTTTATCCTTTTGTGGGTATAGTGTTTAAAACCTTGGACATCTGAAATTTCATTTATGTGTGCAAAGTTTGTTATAAGATTCCATCTCATATTAGAAGTAACCCAGGGACATAGTAATTGCTCTCTAATATTGGGTAGCTTTGCAAACCATGCTAAAATATTTTCCAGTGAAGCTAGTGGAATGAATTGCAGAACTTAGATTACACCTTTCAGACACAACTCTCACATTTGAATTGTTCAGGCTTCAAGGGCATAGCTTCTTGAAAAATATTGCATAAGGAAATGACTAGTGTGTCAGTAAAAAAAAAGGTGTTGTTCAAAGATTTCTAATTTTTCTAAACATAGTATGAGGATTAAGTTATAGGGCTATAGCAAGGTCATGACTCCTGTAATAGATCATTAATCTAGTTGTAGAAGCCTTCAACCCTTGAAATCCACAGTTAGAGAATGTGCATGCATTGGAAGGGTTTGGAGCTTTCTCCACCTTTAAAGTTTGGGTTGGTTTAAATTTGAAGAGATGCACTTAAACTTAGATTAGGTTTGTGGGGGAGTGCCCCCCTGCCCTTTCAAATTGCTCCTAAAGCGTGCTCTGAGTGGGAGTAAATCAAGGGCGTGCTCTTGGAATTCAGTCCCATCGTGCTTCTGTAAAAAATAAATTTTCTCCCTCATTTTATTCACAAAATGTTTGTCCCAAATATGTTCCAAACACAATTTGTTTCAAAGAAACAATATTTTTTTAATAGGGAAGCCTAATATTCAAGCTTATGGCCCTAGTATTGACATGCAATCCATGGTAATGTTAAATTCTTAAATTAAAAGGGACATTCTCCTTTATCTTTCATTTTCATCGTTGTACTTAAGTTTTTAACATTACCATGAAATTACTCATGATTTTTGAGAGTGGTTACAACCTGACTGGATTTCATATGGAGAAAGTAGAATTTTATATCTCAGTCAAAATCCAAACTTATCAGTTTTTCAGGATTTCAGGATTAGGGAAATTGCAATGTTTCCATTGGATTTTGTCATGTACTAGGGTATGGGGCTCATATTTAATCAAGATCACCAAGCCCTCCATCTACCTTCATGTTAGGGACATTGGTTTCCAAACTCCTCTATCATGAGCCTACTAAAAATGTACCCATCACTCAAACAAAATGTTGACTTGGCAGGCTACATTTTTTCTGTATTATTTTAATTGATTAAAGGGTGATATTAATGACAAAGATTCCAATATAGGCAATGATTTTGATATTATGTAGCTATTTGTTGTAGCATGACTTTTTTGGATGCTAGAGGTCATCAACAGCCTATTTTTTGAGTTATTTTTGGTTCAGAGATGGATTACACTGTAGAAATTTTGAATAATTTAACACATATTTAACAGGGATTATCCTGATCATGTACTATTGCGGAAAACATACACAATACATAAGCTCCTCTACGTTGATCATCAATATAGCAGCATCAATAACAATAAAACATCAAGAGCATTCACACATTAACACAGTCTGTATCCCGGGGAAAGCATCTCGCTAAAAACCCCAACTATCTGTATATTAATGATTGAGTCATGTAACATTACACAGCATAATACTTCTCACAAGTATCTCCACCTCTGTTACACACAATACAGCTCAGATCTGAATCAATATCTGGCTCAAATCTCCTCCGCTGCTTGCCTGCCTCCTCTGCTCAATCCTGCAAGAAGAACTGATGATAATTCCAAGGCAACCACGTATTTCCTTGGCTAAATCACGTGAGCACAACCTACAATGTGGGAAAATACGTGAGCAAACTCATTGGCATACTCAATCCCTTGATTGTGCAACATCTGATGCACAACTATAGTCACAACTGATAGCAATCTGATTCTCTAACACCTGTCCCTGCTGAACTGAACATGCACTGACATGCAACTGAGTTAACTGATGTATTCATTAGTTTTATTATGAGTTAATAACTTGTGAATTAATTAATAACTAATTCACCAACTCATCTCTAGTCTATTCGCCAGTTAGACTAAATACAACCAGTTTAACAAAGCTAACTGAACACAACTCCATCAACTGCACCTCCAGTCCACTAAACTCAACTCACTTGAGTTCTAACTGAAGTCCTGCATGCAAATATTAGTCATCCCATAGGTAACCACGTATTTCCTTCTGGGATCTGCATGTACCACATCCGTAGCTCATCCTGAAGTGCTCCAAGAGAATAAGACAAAGTTTATAGTCTAAATATTATTATGAGCTAATAATATTTGACTGTTTTATATTTAGACTGAGCAGTCACTCCACTGTGCTGTGATCTAAAAATAGAAGTCCATCTATTTTTTCCAACTTGATCAATCATCCATAAACAGCAACCTGCAATCCATAGACATGATCAATATGTCTAAAAATAGACATAGTCTAAAAATAGACTTGCGCCAAAAATAGCCTGCGGGCCCACTTAGTGAAGGCGACTCTTTTCACTAAGATCCATCATCTTGTTGCAATCTCAACACTCCCTCTTGACAAGATATGGATTATCAGCAACCCCTATCCTGCCTCGGTGGTACTCGAATTTGCTCCTGGTGAGAACCTTCGTCAGAATATCAGCATCCTGATCCTCCATTGGAATGTAAGAAAGTAACATGATCCTCCACTGCACACAATCTCTGATATGATGGTACCTGATGCCCTTGCTGCCATATACTCAACCTCTTGAGCTCCCTGCCCAATCTGCATCCATGAAGCCACATAGCTTCACCTCATCCAATCCATATCCCGATGTACCTCTCTTGAGCCTGCACACATGCAACTCCACCAACTACTGGTAACCAGTGGCATCCACTACCTCTGCTGAAGTAGCATCCTCCCTCCAATCTCTAGGAAGGAACGTAGTCTTCACATCCATCTAATTAATGTGGCATCCCATCTGCGCTGAGAGAGCAAGAATCGTCCGTATGGAAGAATACCTTGCGACAGGTGCAAAGGTCTCCTCATAATCGATCCTCTCAATCTGTGAAAAGCCTCGGGCAACAAATCTTGCCTTGTACTTCTCCACACTCCCGTCAGCTGCCTGCTTAACTTTGTAGATCCATCTCGAACCCACCAATGATTTCCCTTCCGGTCTAGGAACAATCTCCCATGCACTGTTTCTGACAATAGAATCATACTCTTCCACCATGGCGTCTACCCATGCGGGATCCTCCACAGGTTCCTCGAAAGAGGATGGCTCAGTCACAACACACTTGCTCATAAGAGCCATGTATCCAGTGTACCGATCAGGTGACTGTCTCTGCCTGCGTTGGGCTGTAGGTGGTCCTACAACTTTCTCTGCATCTTGAGCCAGTCGCTCAGCTTCTGTCAAGCGCTTTCACCCTCTGATGGTTGGCGCTGCATGAGTGGTCTCTTCCCCTCCATGAACCTCGTCCTGTGGCTGATCCACGTCCTGAAGCTCATCCTTAGGAACTAATAGCTCCTCATCTGCATGCAAGTGTAGCTCCCTCTCAAGTGAACACTTCATGGCTTTCTCCTCCTGAAATTTTATATCCCGTCGCACAACAGTTTTTCCACTGTCTGGCAAATACACATGATAGTTGTGGGGCGTATCAGTGTACCCCACAAATATCCCAACCTCTGCAGTCGGCTCCAACTTCTTTCTGGCATCCTTCGTCACATACATGTAAACGTTAGCACCAAAAATCCTCAAATGAGAAAGATCAGGCTTCTTACCAGAATTAGTCTCCTCAGGTGTACTCATGCCAAGTATCCTATGAGGACCACGGTTCTGCACATAAACTGTTGTATTGCATGCTTCCGCCCACAAGTGAAGGGGTAGGCCCTGATCATGCAACATTGCCCGTGCAGTACCCACAATCTTTCTGTTCTTCCGCTCAGCTACCCCGTTCTGTTGTGGGTTATGGGGAGCTATGAGCTCTCTACGAATCCCTTCTGCCTTGCAGAAATCCTTGAACTCGTCCGAGATGTATTCCCCACCATTATCGCTCCTAAGAGCCTTCACCTTCTTCCCCGACTCCTTCTCGACCAGTGCTTTGAATTCACAGAACTTTGAATATGTCTCGCTCTTCTTCTGCATGAAGAAGATCCAGCACTTACGAGAGAAATCATCAACAAAAATCACATAATACCTGTGTTTTGCTGTCGAAGCAACTGAGAAAGGTCCACACACGTCTGTGTGAATTTTCTCAAGGATCATCGTGGCACGACTATCCTTCTCGTGAAAGGTGGCTTTCACAAACTTCCCCAAAGTACACCCCTTGCACTGATCTGACTGCGCAAGTGTGCCTTTAGGAAGCCCTGTAGTGATCTGCTGCAGTATCTTCAGGGCTCCATGGTGAAGGTGACCCAATCTCCTGTGCCACAACTCGCCATCATCCCGGCTCACCAATCCTTCTGCCTTGCCTGCCATAGCTGCGCATCCATCTACATGCAACTGATAAAAGTTCCTCACTCGAACCCCTATCTTCCGGGTCTCACCAGTTGTCTTGCTGCGCAGGAAGGCCTTTCCCTCGCTGAAAACAACATCATACCCTTGTCTTCTAACATCGCCACTGAGATGAGATTCTTCTTCAATCCTGGAACATGCATGACTTCCTTCAATACAAAGGGTTTACCAGACTCCCTCTCAAAGGAAATGGTACCGATACCGGTCGCACTGTATCTACCATCATCGCCCATCTCGATGTGCACTCCAAGATCTTTGTCCTCCAGATCAGAGAACAAATCTCTATCTCCCGTCATGTGAAAAGACGCACCACTGTCCAAGAACCACACTGATCCCATCACACTTGAAACCAAGCATGCGATCAATGAAAAATCAAGCTCAAACTGAGAAGCTAAGGCCTCTCCCCCTGCAGATCCAGCAGCTTGCTTGTTCTTCTTCTTCTGCGAAAAATTTGTGGCATAGTGTCTGTGCTGGTGACAGTGAAAACACTTCACCTTGGACATATCCTGCTTCTTGCCTTTCGCACCAGACTGAGAAGCTTTCTTGCTCTTCCCTTTCTTTGCTTTGGCAGCCAAAGCAAAATTCTCTTCATCAGCTCCCTTTGACGAAGATCCGTCCCTGGTACTCCGCCTGATATCCTCCTGCACAAGATCTGACCATAGTCTTTCCCATCCTGGCAACTTCTCCCGACCATTGACAGAGTCCTGATAGGAATGCCAACTCTTCGGAAGACCAAGGAGAGCCAAGCTCACCAAGTCCTCATCATCGACAGTAACCCCCACACTTCCCATCTCATCTCGACACTGAGTGAACTTCGTGAGATACTTGGGAATACTGTCAACCTTCTCGCATTTGATGTTTCTGAGTTTATCTTTGAGCGCCAGCTTCCTTTGATCGCTCTTGCTTTGGAATAATTCTGT
>APFE030304962.1:77632-132186 GCA_000404065.3 Pinus taeda | reverse complement strand
CATAGGTGGTGACGTCGCTATCATACAAGGCAAATGCCCTCATGCAGGAGTGGCTCCATGGGATGCTCCACTATAGGAACTCTCACGCACGAAAAGACTCCTATCAGTATGATATAAACTCATGCATGATGATAATGAGCATCCCACCAACATGGCATCAAAGGGATCTCAATGCAATCATACATGGTGACACATGAGTATCCCATCAATAGGATGACAAAGGGGTCTCAAACAAAACACAATGAATCATGACAACAAGTACATCCACATAGATGATTCCGCGTCACATCAAGTAGAAACCATGAAACAAGTAAGAAAATAAGATCCCACATCAAATCTGAAACAGGGATCTATGCAACACAATGCATCTCATAGAAAAAAGAAGTACATGAACACACTGCATATACCTCACATCTTGGGGCCATCTAAAGCAAAGGATGTCAAACTATTGAAGTTGGTCGTACCATCAATATCACAACATTAAATCTCATGGAAATGGTTGTTCACATATGAATGTTGGCACTTGCACTACACTTTGAAAAGTGGCTGAAAATTGAAATGATCAAATAGAAAATATGATTGCACCATTCCCCCTAGATTCCCCCTAGATTCCTCAAAGATTCCCTCCTCCGAGTTATCTTAAGATTTGTTTCTCAAATCAAAATTCTATCCTTGCCATTAGGTTTGTGTCACTGAGAGGTGTAAGATCAACATAAAATTTGTCCAATTTGGACACTGGCAAAATTTCGCCCTCCTGAGAATTTGGCTCAATCATGGTTCCCCCTGCTCTTTTTCTAAGCTCATGGTTCCACCTGCAAATCAATTAAAAAGTTTGCGTCCCAGTTTTTGGGCTGCTTTCTGCCTCGTGGAACTGTGTCATGGTTCTGTTCTTCGTTCCACACCTCCGTTCTCAAATCCATTGTTTGGTCCTCCATTCTCCCGTGCAAATCAAAGTCAAGTTTATTTATCTTTCTGGGGTGGAGAGATCAACAAGGAGCTATTTGGATTGTTGGTAAGTGGTAGAATTAGGAATGTGGAGGTCAGGGGATCAAATCCCAACCTCTCCAAAAATATATGCCTTGATTATTTTTTATTAACTTAACCACGATTTGCATAACCATTGGATTTAAATAGTGGCAGTTGTTGTATGGTCGTGGTGTGATTTACATGGTGCGATTGTGGGTGTGCATTAAAGTTTTGGGTTGTGACAAATGGGGCTGCTGCGTGGGTGGGCCGGGTGACTCTTCAACTCCCATCGGGCTCTTACCATATATGTAACATAATCGTTAGGGTGTGGGCTGGGTCCACCAGAGGTGGATCACCCACCCCGTTTCATGTGTAACGTTATGTGGTAGTTGGATGGGCACCGACAGGGGTTATGGCCCGTCGGCCATTAAAAATTTGACGTATTTGTATAACTTGGTCATTAGGAGGCTAGCCGGAGTCATGGCCCACTGACCATTTTTTTAATAAAATTTTGTTTATATATAAAGAGGCCTTTTTTCGAAAATTTGGAAAATTGGCCGAAGGAGTCAATTTAAGTAGGCCACAAATTCTCCCAGACCCTGGCCGAGGTTAGCCAGAATATAATGGCCGATTTTTTTCCAAATTGCTGCCTCCTTAAGCTTGCCTCATCACCCAAGTCAACCCTGAAATTTGACTACTCCTAACTTTCACATACGAACTCGGTTTGACGAACCGTTCACACCATCATGATCAAAACAATGAGATGTTCGACATGAACCTAGTTCGAGCACAATCCAAACACTTTGACTTTTGACCCTTTCTGAGTCCTCTTGGACTTCTGCATGTGTCTGGAGCCACCTAGATCACTCACCACCATTATTACTCTGTAGAGATTTAAACTTCTTGCCCGACTCTTTCTCGACCAATGCTTTAAACTCACAAGACTTTGTTAAAGTTTCATCATTTTTCTGCATGAAGAATATCTGGCATTTACGAGAATATCCATCAACAAATATAACAAAATACCTATGTTTGGCTGTGGATGTTGTCAAGAATGGTCCACACACATCTGAATGGACTCTCCCTAAAATAGCCTCTACTCAACTGTCTCTGTCATGAAAGGAATAATTGTTGTATTTTCCCAAAGTAAACCCCTTGCATGTATCAACTTGATCAAGCATACCTTTGGCAAGGCCAATAGAGATATATTGCAATATCTTCAAAGCTCCATGATGCAAGAGGCCAAATCACCTGTGCAACAAATTTCCAATGTCTTGACTCTGCACCCTTTCTTCTTTTGTGCTCAAAGAAAGACACTCCTCTACCTCCAACTTATAGAGATTCTTCACCCGAATCCTTATCTTCTTTACTTGAACTGTGGTTATGTGTCGAAGGAATGCCTTTTCTTTCAAGAATATCACATCATAGCCTCTATCCTCAAGCATGGAAATGAATAACAAGTTTTTCTTCAGCCTAGGCACATACATAAAATTCTTCAAGGTGCTTGGAGCCTCATGCTCCCTCTAAAAGTTAATCATTCCCAATCCATTAACATTATACTTCCCATCATAAGTCATCTCGATATACATTTGGAGATATTTCTCCTCCAGGTCACTGAATAACTCTTTGTCGATAGTCATGTGAAATGAGGCTCTAGTGTCTAAGTAACATACACTTCCCATCATTGATGACACCATGCATGCAATGAGGGAAAAGTCTAATTTGAATTGAGAGGCCAAGGCCTCACCTACCACTCCTCTTGAGGACTTTTTCTTGGACTTCTTGAGTGGATGATTTGTAGCAAAATGGCCCAGCTCATGACAATGAAAGCACTTAACTTTCATCATGTCTTTGTTCTTACCTCCATGATAAGAATCTGATTTGGAATGGAGGCTTTCCCTTTCCCTTCATTCACCTTAATTTCTAAGGCACAATTCTCTTCATCATCAGTCTTTGATGAAGATCCATCCCTGGTGTTACTCCTGATCTCCACCTGCATCAAATCTTAGCACAGTCGTTCCCAATCTAGCAGCTTCTCCCGACCATTGACAGAGTATTGATAACTATGCCAACTCTTTGGGAGTCCTAGAAGAGAAAGACTCACCATATCATCCTTAGAAACCGTGATTCCAACACTTCCAAGTTCATCAAAACATTGAGTGAACTTGGTCACGTATTTTGGAATAATGTCGCCTTTCTCCATTTTGATTTTTCAAATTGTTTCCTTCAGTGCCATTTCCTTTGGTCATTGTTTGTTCTGATACAAGTCCATCAAAGATTTCCACATAACATACAAAGTTTCCTTGCCATGGAGACTCAAGACGATGTGGTCTTGAACTCCCTCAAGGATTATCCACCTTTCCTTCGCCACACACTTCTTCCATTCAACCAAATTCTGTGCATCCAATGCTGCTAGATTAGGAATTTCTTGATCAATGAATTTTGTCAGGCCATTATTCTCTAGCAAAGCCTCCATTATGTCCCTCCAGACTATAAAATTTAAGCTGCCTTCCAAGGCATACTCAATTTGCAATCCTAGAATGCCATCTGTCAATCCTAAAGTATGTATTGCAAATTTGAATTTCACCTGTGACCCAAAACTCGAAACTTCAAAATATCCTATGGTATATTGTTCTCAGCTCCAATATCACGTAGAAAATCCTGTATATTCGCAAGCTCATCCAATTTACTAAAGCTCGAGACAAGAATCTACTTCTACTTTCAACCAGCGGAAGCCAATAGATCGATGAAATAATAAGAACGAGAAGAAGATAAATCAATGAAACATAATTCAAGATGTATCTGGGGAAAACAACTACTCAAAACCCCACTATCTATATTTCATATATAAGAAATATGAGTGAAGATACAAAGCTTGTTCTCACTAGAATAATTCCTCACAAGTATGCTCAACTCTCTCAGCTCACAAGCTAGCTCTTGGCGAACACTTAGGAAATTATACAACTCTCCAAGCCCCTATTTTCTTACGTAATTCCTATGGTTGAATAACCCATATTCATGGGAATCCAGTGCATCCAAAAATGTGCAATCCAAACTAGGTCCAGTTCCTATTTGCATGCATGATCTATACAAATTAGTAAATCATACAATTGATAGTACACTATCCCTGCACTCTAGTCTCAACTGGGTCTTTCTATGAATCGACATGCATGAGTTTCTCATGAGGAAATATTCAGTTAACTGGAGTAGCACTAGTGGATTCATTAGTACAACAACTGACTGCTAATCCTTTTGTTGGCTAGATAAATCGTTCTTACGAACAAGACCGATCTCCCTAGCATCAACTGATATCTAGCAACAAGCAAGACAAGCAAATCTACCTTTCTCTAAACATATTAGAATTCATTAATAAAAGCTAAGAGGTGTTTTAGACCCTACCTTAAGTCCAACTCTAGTTTGTGGCAGCCATGCTCCAACAGCTCCAAAAGAGTTTCCTTTCAAGAACCTATAAACACAAACAAGCACACATCAAATAACACCTACATAGCTAATATAATAAATCATGTTCATCATGGTGATCAAGGAATCCATAAAATAGACCATAAAACACAACTTATTGAGAAAAATAAACTTGATTGTATTAAATTTGAAATAGAAGAACTTTACAACCTTGGTGCCTTGATGCTGTACAAGCTCTTCCTAGGGTCCAAACATGAATCTCCTCTACTTTGACAAGCCTCACTCTCTTCCAAATGAGGTCAAAAGGTATGTAATCTCTCCTCTCATAATGATCATTAGGAACATTAGTGTGCTTTGTCTTTGAATGATAAGCATGGTTCTTTGACAAGAAAATTTCACTTTGGTTGTCCTTATAACTCGCTATACTAACACCATACATGAACACAATCTCTTCAATCAAATTTCTTCCTTGCTTGCATGAATGGCTACCATGTATTCTTCCTTTGTAGTTGAAAGTGCCACTACAGACTGTCTCTTGGTCATCCAACTAACTACACCTCCAAATAGGTCAAAAACATACCCACTTGTAGATATTCTCTGATCCATATATTTAGCCCAGTGTGCATCAACAAAGATATGGATGTCAAAACTCTTTCCAGTCCTAGTCTTCCTTGGTAGCACAGACCATAGTCACTAATGTCATGCAAATAACTGAAAATTGCTTCATTGTTTCTAATGCTCCCTCCCTGGCTTTGACATAAACCTGCTCAGTACTCCCACCGCATGTGCAATGTTTGGTCTAATAAAAACCATTGCATATATCAGGATACCGGCTGCACATGCGTAGAAAACATGGGACATGTCATCTTCCTCTTGTTGTGTCTCGGGACACTTTTCAACAAATAACTTTACACTTATAGAAATAGGAACCCTCACTAGTTTACTATCATGCATATTAAACCTCTGCAATATTGTCTCGACATAATTCCTCCTGTTTAATCAGAGCTTCCTCTTTTCCCAATCTCGTTTAATTTCCATGCCCAAAATATAGTTTGCAGCACAAATATCCTTCATGTTGAATTTGGAGGACAATTGGGTCTTCAAATCCTGGATAATTTCTTTGTCATTTCTAATTAGCAACATATCATCCACATACAAGACCAAATAAATAACATGGTTAGCAATTAATTTAAAATACACACTGTGATATGCTTTTCTTCTGGTGAAGCCAAGTTCCCCTATATATGTATCAAATTTCTGATACAACATCCTTGGTGTCTATTTTAACCCATACAGAGACTTTTTTAACCTTGATACCAGTTCTTTCTTACCCTTCACCACAAAACCTTTAGGTTGCTTCATGTAGATCTCTTCTTCTAGATCCCCGTGAAGAAATATTGCCTTCACATCCATCTGTTCTACCTCAAAATCAAAAGCAGTAACAATAGATAAAAGCAATCTAATAAAAGCTACATTGGCAATTGGAGAAATGATATCACCAAAATAAATTACCAACACCTAGGAAAAACCTTTGTTCTACTAACTGATCTTTTTATTTCTCCACTTTGCCTTCTGCATTCATCTTCTTTTTAAACACCCATTTTCTTCCAATGGGTTTCCTTCCAAATGAAAATTCCACTAAATCCCAAGCCTCATTTTTGTCCAAAGATTCCATTTCATCAACCACAGCCTCTTTCCATAGTTTTCCATCCTCTGAATCTATTTCCTCCCTAATAGTTTTGGGATCATCATCAGTAATAGATAAAGAAAAATTTGAATAGAAATCACATGGACTATACCTTTCTGGCTGCGTTCTTTCTCGAACAAATATTCTCACTGATGGATTTTATGGCTTTTCTTCTGATTCATATTCTGTTGTAGAGTTTGATTCTTCCTCCTTTAGCTTAAACTATATCTTCTTAGGTTTCTTTGGTAGGAATTCATGTTTAATAACATCTTTCACCTCTCTAAATACCACATCTCAGCTATACACAACCTTCTTTGTTTCTGGGTTCCAAATCTTATAACCTTTTAAACCATCGTTATACCCAATAAAGATGCACCTTTCATATTTACTATATAACTTGGTTCTTTTCTCCTTTCGAACATGTACATATGCATCATAGCCAAATACCCTCAAATGTGAAAGAGAAGGTTTCTGACCATTCCATACCTCATGTGGAGTCTTATCCTCCAACGCCGATGAAGGTGATCTATTAACCAGGTAACATGTAGTCTCCACCACTTCTGCCTAAAATTCTTGTCCTAAGCCTACACCACTAAGTATGCTTCTTTCCTTTTCCATCCATTTCCCATTCATTCTTTTTACAACTCAGGTTTTGATGAGGTGTGTATGGAGTAGTCTTCTGTTTGTTATGCCACACTTCTTAAAAAAATCTTCAAATTCCTTCACCAGAGACTTAGATTGGTACAAAGTCCCTAACTTGTCTCACAAAGCCTTCATTGTAGCTTCCCCTGGTACATTCAACAAAACTGAATCTGAGATACACAACCGTATTGTTCTATTTTCTTTCGAATTCAACTTCACCCAGTCGTCATTTGACATTTTCGTTGGTTTAGTAATTGAATCTGCCATGATCCACTGATCTTTATCCACTAACAGATCCTCCATTTTGAGCTTCCACAACTCAAAACTTATACCATTAAATTTATCGATCCCTATCTTTCCACTGCTCGCCATCTTCTTTCACTACATCTTCTTTCACTACAAGAATCGATCCCACAAATCTCCCACTGAATAGGATCTACCACAGGCCCAATCTGTTATAGCTCTGATACCACTTGTTATAGATCTAATCTAAAAATATAAGATAATAGAAATAAACCCAAGAATAACAAGACAAAAATAGATAGAAATGCTTCTTTATTGATCAAAACCTTTAAGGTACGGCAACACCATACATTCACTCCTTAAGGAAGGAGAGCACTCCACAAGCCATATTTCTGTTCATATAATAATCCTTAACACCTCTCAATGGGGAGTCTGTAGCCTCTATATAGGCCTCATATATACAATACCATGGGTCGTTACCATGGTTCCCTCAATACCATCTATGTAATACCATGGGCCCATTACATTATTACTAACTACTTGTGGTCCCTTACATGATACGGGTTAACCACCTTATTGATTACTATGGCCCATCCCATTATTACATTATTCCCTTCGGTACCTCCCTTTTTACCCCATATCATCCCCCCTAGGTATACTACATTCCACCCCCCTTAACATGTTTCGTCCCCGAAACATGGGAAGAACACAAATAATAAGATCTACTCAAAAGAGTAGTCCACTGGTACCATGCACGTGCATCTAGCCATCCAAGATAAAGGTGAACCATCGATATAGCTGGTGCCTCGGTCGCTTGAGATGGAAGCTAACCATCGCAACTCTTTTGTGTGGATCGTTGCTCCTCTCAAATCTGTCATGTTGAGGTTGTTGTCCTTGTGGCTAATTTGTTGCCATCTTGTTGGTTGTTTTCTTGCAGGGTGATGTGGGTGGTGATATACTGAAGTTTTAACCCACGGTGTCTTTTGCTTTAATTCACCACCTAATGGAGCCTGATTGGTGGTTGGTGCATGTTGTGACATCTTTTGTTGTTGCTTATCTTCTAATATTACTACAACCACTGAGCCCTCATCTGATGTATCAGCACCTGTAACATTTTCTTCTTTAGCCTCTGTTTGTGTTTGATTGTCGATCATCAAAGGCTCATCATCTGATGTGTAAGTTTCATTAGAGTTTTGTGCTTCTGCCTCCTTAGTCTATGTTTGTGGCTTAATGGAAATATCTTGCAATGTAATTTTCTTCTTTTTATGCCAGAGCTTCAAGAATTTCTTCTGCACATTAATATTGATAGTACCCACGGATTCCATCCAAGGGTACCCCAAAACAACATCCATGTTATCCATATCTAAAGTATAAAAATCACCATGCAACACATACTTATCCATAGAAAGCTTCAAATCCTTATAAACTTGAACGTCCTCATCATCAAGCTATGTGTTTTCAATGTGTTTGGCGGAACTTGCAATTTTTTTGCCAAATTAACATTGATAAAATTATGCTTGCAGCTAGGATTTATAGACATAATCATCTTCTCCTTCTGAATTAATCCATGAACCTGCAATAAGGAGACACCTGTAGAAAATAACCCCTTACGTGTCTCATTCTCTTTTTTTCTAGCATGAGACCATTTGTCTAAAAGGAGTCTTTCAAATTCTGCATCTGAAAATTTGGTCAACTGCTTGTTGTCAAGTGAGAACCACCATTTGGGAGCCTCAGCTTTGAAACTAAGTGACACTAAACTCTTCCATAGTGTCCCATATGTGAAATTTTGTCTCTGTATGAATTCTTCAACAGTAGGACTATCATCTTTCCCTGTAAAATGGCCACAATTCCATTAATATTGCTCAGAATCCCTATTATGACCTGTTTTTAAAAATGGAACAACAACTTTGCATCTTCTCATGTGGTAGAAATCTCGATCTAGGAACTAGAATTTTAGATCCACCCTGCAACTCTCCCGCCGTCACCAAAAACTCTAAAAAAGGAGTTGATTTTAAATCATCAATATCTCCCTCATCCGGACTCCGGTTCGCCTGATTGTTTTTTTGAATTTGGGTATTTTTTCACAACAAATCTAGATCTGCAATTAGATTTTGCACTAGAGTGTACAAATCTGCTCCACAAACTCGCCGCCAAAAAAATGTTTGCATCAACACTGATTTTTAAATCAACGAGATCTCCTTCATCTGGATACCGATTTGGTCAATTTTTTTTCCAACTTGGGTATTTTTAATCAACAACCTAGATCTGCAATTAGAGTTTGTAGATTTCCCCCCAAATCATACATATCTGATCTGCAAATTCGCCACCCTGGAAAGATGTCTGCAACACCACTGATTTTTAGATCAGTGATATCTCCTTCATCCGGACTCTGATTTGGCCGATTTGTTTTTTTAACTTGGCTATTTTTTCACAAAGAATCCAAATCTGCAATGATATTTTGCATATTTTGCCCCAAAATGTACAAATATGATCTGCAAACCGCTGCCCCAGAAAGTTCCTGCAAAAAATATAAAAAAAACTCTCCACTTTTGCCCAAGAAAGTGCTCTAGTACCACTTCCTATATATCTGACTTGCAAATATATGAAATGATACCAATATACCTAATAACTGCAAATAATCACCAAAAATAATAAGATCTGAATATAGAAATGTCTCTTTATTGATCAAACCCTTAAAGTAGGGCAACGCCATGCATACACTTGTTATGGATCTGATATGAAAATATAAGACAATGCAAATAAAAATTTGAATAGATAGAAATGCTTCTCTATTGATATCAAACCCTCAGGGTAGGGCAACACTGTATGTTCACTCGTTAAGGAAGGATAACACTCCACAAGCCATATGCCTGTTCAAATAATAATCCTTGACATCCCTCAATGTGGAGTCTCTAGCCTCTATATAGGCCTCATACATACAATACCTTGGGTCATTACCATGGTTCCCTCAATACCATCTATCTAATACTACGGGTGTATTGCATTATTGCTAACTACTTGTGGTCCCTTACATGATACATGTTAACCACCTTATTTATTACTATTTCCCATCCATTATTACATTATTCCATTGGGCACCTCCCTTTGTACCCCATATTATCCCCCCTAGGTATACTACACAATCAAAACCCCTTAGTGGCAAAGGCATCCCTTTGAAGCTGAAACAACTCTGATACCAAAAGTAGGTTTTAACCCTGTATAGAAATTACCTGCATACCAATTCTAAAAAATAGAAAATAAACAATGACGAGAACATCAAACACAAAACATATATTTACAGAGATTTCCCACTGGATCCCGAAATCGAGACTACCATATTGAATTTTCATTATGTTTCTTTCAATGTTACAATACATATATATAAATGCCAAAGAATTCATAAACCCCAATCCATCAACCCTATATTAGAACATAACCTTAGTTCCCTTGACCGGATGTACAAAATACCATGGGCAAAATCATCATGCCCAAAACTGTGTGCAAACCCATGCACAAAACCATAGGTAGGTTTGCCCGCCTAATATAGGGTAAAAAAAAATTATCTTGAGACGCCGGCCTGGACCCTGTGTAAGGGGGATACCACCCCCTTGAAACCCCCCTGACACGCTTGGTGCAACGAATAGAGGGGATTTTTCCTGCCGTGTGACCCCCCGTGCGTGTGACTAGTTGTGGAAAGAATATAGCAGACTCCCAACGCATACTTACTACTTAAAGCCACCTAATGGTATCAACATTCATAATAGTAATCAAATGATATATTCAAAATGTCATGCATGGTTTTTGAGGCATCCTTCTTGGCCCTAATGGTGAGAAACTTCCTTTAAGGTCTAACATCACTATTTCCTTTCTTGCCCATGTTGAGGGTCTCAAGATAAATACTAAATATTAAAAAATGTTAGTGGTTCCTCTATATCTAGTTAGAGGAAAATGATGCCCTTGATAGGTCATTTTTTGTCCTTCAAAGTGTTGTTCTTGGCCCTAGAAGCCTAAAATTTTCATTTAGGGTCTATCTCTTCGATTTGTTCTGTTAACCATGTCTAAGTTTTGAAGCCTCATGTTCAATGCTCAAAAAATTATAATTCTTACTATCTACATTAGAAAACTAAGAATCCACTTGAAAGGTTTGTTGTTCTAGATCAACATGTTGTTGATGACCTTGGATGCCTACAACTTCCTTTGGCACATTCTTGTGAGATATATCTAGTGAATGACTAGGAAAAAAGGATGTGAATGTTATAGAAATGTGCACACACTCTAAAATCAATGTGCAATTTAGAGCGTTTGCATGTTTCTTTTATTCAATTACTTTTGTGTAGGAGTGAAGACTTAAACATAATTATTTGATTATTCGATTACCATGGATTTTGGTAATGGAAAACTAATGATATGGACTGAAGATAAACCAAAAACTCAACATTTTGAATACCTCTCAATATATATATATATTTTCGTGCTCTTTTGTATGCTCTTTTGTATAAGATATACAAATCCATCATGAAACTACACATACACATGTAGAATTGACTATATATATATATATATAATATTAATATATATATATATATATATATATATATATATATATAGATACCATAATCTTAAAATACATACATTTTTTAATTTTTGTTGTAACTTTTTGATTGTAAGTCCTTTTAAAATGAACTATTTCATGCACCAATATAGCCTCAAATCTACACCTTAAAAAATATGGTTTCATGAGACCCTTTAATCCTACATAGATGCAAGGCATTGTAATTTCAATATATAATAACTTTCATATTTTTTTAAATATATATAAAATTAATATTTTAATTTTCGAGAAAGAAAGTGGAAAGAAATGTTAAAAATGGTTGAAAGCACTCATATATTTCACACAAAGGTGTATGCTTCAACACACACACATTACATTTAGATAATACTCTAATATATAGAGTTCCTCGGATCTAACTTATTCATAACTAAGAAGGAGAGGTTGAGAGAATTTCTCAAGCATCTCAAACCAACATCTTAAATATAGGATGTAAGCATTAACACCAACATCCCCTCTTAATGTGTACATTACATAAATTTATTGAAATCATCCACAAACAAAAAAATACAAAATCATTCTTTAACTGGTTTACAACTTATCAGTATCTCCATCAAGTTGTCTCATAATCCTCGTAAAGGTGTAGTCGGCAAGTTGGATTCCCGATTTTGAATCCTGAACTCTTGAATCAAGGACCTCTCAAAGTCAATTACTGAACAACTTCCCAAGTGATCACATAACCTCGTTGGAAGACCACTCCCATGTCTTCAATGAATGGGGTATTCTTCCCAAGATCCGCAACTACCGTACTATCTGGACAACTATCCATGTTGAGCCTTTTCACTGAGCTGTTCTAAAAAAGTTTAAGAGGTTCAAATTCTTCATTAAATTCATCATCACTTAAATTTTACAAACAAATTTATAATAGTTATAGAAAATATAAAATTAATTAATGTGGCTCACTCTAAGAACAACATAACATGTAATCCGACCAGTCTGAAATTTGAAGAACAAAGTCAAATCTAGGTCATTGTAACATCTACTGCATTGTAACAAGTTTTGTTGATAATAATAGAGCATTCAATTACTCGCATAGTGCATATACTATCTCTAATTCCACTGAGAGCGGCCCAAACCAATTAACATTGCCATTAGATCCTAGCTGGCTCTGTTCAGGGTCACAATAGAGATTGCAGGAGCTGGTTCATCACGTGCAGCCTCCAATATAACACTGAATGTCATGACCTCTACAAATATCTTTCTCTAGCTTCCTTGATTCCTACACAAGAACAACCTATTTTTGACGTCTGGGCCCCTATTTCTTCTTGAATTCTCCACATCCTGCAAGAACTGTCCACCCCAATAACATAACCCTATTTCAAATCTTAGGTAATGACCATTGTGCTCAAATTCATAAATGTGCAACGCTCTCCAACAACCCTATCCAAGCAAGGATTTAATGCACGATCCACGATCTATCAAACTCATGTAGCACTAAATCTACAGGGTAGCACCTCTACTATCGATGCAAAAAAATGCATGCAACTATGCTTAGCTTGTTGAATTTAATCCATAACCATGAACTTTCCTTGTAATAAATTCTTACGCTTTTTCCACTACATTGTATTTCATTACTGCCTTTCACCATAGATTCTTGGGCACACAAATGTATATAAATAATTCAGTGGAGAAACACTAAAGCATACTTGACTATTTTCAACAAGCACACATACTTCGTCTATTTCCCTTGGCACTCCATGAGGGAGACCAGGTTGACACAACAGGTTGGTTAAAACAAGGTTACGTCTTTAGATAGAATATTGGTTACCTTAGAACCAATCCGGTGCTCTCAGCAGATTCTATTCATGGCTAGCTTTGCACGGAGGGTCCCCACTTTTATTTAAAACTTCAGTCCGATGTTGACTTTCGCTTTATAAAAAACGCTTCAATCCACACTGTAGATCTCTTCACTATTAGATTCGACAGTCAACACTCAACCCGATCAACAAAATAGTCCGTTGATCCTCCACCATCGATCAACCATGTGCTAGATCCAACAGTTCACAAGGATATCAGGTGAACCACTTGCATGGAGAATACCCCCCGATAAGGCAGTTTTCTCTCTCCACCGAGTTTTACGTGTCACATGGTTAGTGGAATCAGGTGACTCCCCCAAAATACCACTTACAGCTCTTTGTCCGCTCGATAACCACCTTCACTATTTAAAACCCGCCTTTCATATATAACCACGTGCATTAAATCAATACCTAACAAAGTGCTTAATAAAGGGTTTTAGCATTTAATCACAAAATTAACCCTTAGCACAAAATAACCACGATTTATGAGAAAATATGTTAAACACTGAGATTTTTGTTTAAGGCGTGAAAATAAAGGAAATACCTAGTTAACCGTCTGAACTTGAATACACAGAGTAAACGAGAGTCCACACCAGGAATAATACAAATACACTGAATCAATTTCATTAATATAATATCTGTTTACAGAGTCTTGGCCCTCTCGGCTCAATTACAACAATATATTGACCTCTGTCTCAATCTCAAACCCTCTCTAACAGTCAAACTCTCACCTCTCACTCAAAACCTCTATCATCTCAGCTTGGCTAATCTTTTTCCATTACATATTTTTTTTTTTTTTTATGAGTCATATTCTATTCTAACTGCACTAAAAACTCGATCTCTATTTTGATCAATCTAACAATCAAATCTCTATCTTTAAGCTCTATTACACACCTATGTTAACAACTTAGCCTTAGTCTAAAATAAGGTAATTTTCTAACTATTACAATAATGAAGTAAAACTCATCTTCGAGAGGTCCAACCCTCTCTACTAAAACTGACTTTTTGACCACTAAAGTCATGAAATTCAACTGTTTTAACCACAACATGTGAACAAACAATCACATTGCTAGCTAAGTCTAGATGCTCCTAGGCCCCAATCACAGGCCTAGGCCCATATGGGCTCTGATACCATGTTAAAAATAGTTAAAAGCACTCATATATTTCACACAAAGGTGTATGCTTCAACACACACACATTACATTCAGAGAATACTCTAATATATAGAGTTTCTCAGTTCTAGCTTATTCGTAACTTAGAAGGACAAATTAAGAACAAATTAGGCATTAAAACCCTACATCAATAAAAACACAAATTATATCTTGCATAAAAAAATAACATAATACTTTTCAAAAACTAACATAAATTATATATAAAAAATACAAATTTGAAAAGCAAATTCAATCTCCTATATTCCATGCATAAAAAATAACAAAAAATGAATACTATCAAATACATACACGGTCAAATACATAACACTACCAACTCCAAATTATTAAATTATTAAATTTTCATTTTTCCAACTACCTGTCCAAATGACTAGAATTACTTTTCCATTTTTAGATTTCCATTAACCCATTTAAAAAAAAACAAGAAATATAATTTACTTATAACTACCTAAATGTCTAATATATACTACCTAAATATATTTTTAATAAAGAAAAAATGACTACTTTATCGTAAGGATGAATCATATTGATTGCTTCTCCGAAAGACATTTATCTACAATATAGATCACAAAAGTCTCTCTTCATATTGATTGGTTCTGTGGAAAACATTTATCTACAATATAGATCACAAAAGTCTCAAATCTAAAAAAACATACTAACTTATAAAAACCAAATAACATTTCAAATTGAAATACCAAAATTATGAACCCAAATATATCCACTGGTTATGAACTTTTTTTTATTTATATATATATATATATATATACAACTTTCCTGAATCGTGTGAGAACTTTCTAAGTATCAGGAATCGAATTATATCTATATATAGATATATATGTCATCTTTCAGTAATCGTGTCATAACTTTTCTATGCGCACAGATTTGACGTGGACGCATGCAAAGACAAAAATCGTTTTATGCTGCCCGAATCAGGGTATATGGCGTTAGCCTGGGTGGCGGAATTTTCAAAGGTTTGAAGTGTACATTTTATACAAAAATGCACAGAGAAAATCAAGCACTCTGCTTATTGGTGGGTTGGTTGGTGGGCGGGCGAGCCTCCAATTTCAAAAAGTCATTTTCTTTGACTTGAATGGCATTTGTAGGGATTTATATATCAAATCGCTCTAGCCTGTAACCACAAGCAGGCTGATCAAAGGCAAAACGGCCGAAGATATTGCAGAGAAGTTCAGCTAAGAACGAAATCAATGACAGAATCAGTTTTGAGCTCTACTTTTCTTGTATTGCTGCTGTTGCTTCATCCAATAATATCACACGGTGCAGAAGATGGGCCAGAAAGTCGATGCCTGGACACTGCACAAAAAGCAGCAAATAAAAAAGAAACTATATTAATCAAGATTTCTGGGAGCAGAACAATCTCCCGAAAGGTCAGTTCACGAAATTATGTTGCAGCTATCCTTGGGCTTTATTTTGCCGTTGCAGTATTTTGGATGGCATTTGGAAATCTCTGTTTGAAGTTGCTGACGATGAATTCCAGTGAAAATATGATTAACCTGCCTGCATCTCGCCACAATATTCCCTCTGCCATGGATGACATTGACGAATATGGCATCATGTCGGGAAGCAGGATTCGTAGCGGGAACGTTCAGCACCAGGCCAAGAACTACTAGAACGTGTATTCTTTAGTTTCCTTGACAGTGTCTAATCTGAATATTGTTATTATGTATTTTTTTTATACCATGTATATTTTTAAGTGGTGGGAATCTTTTAGTGTGCGGATATTAATATCTGTGGAGTTATAGTTTTATTAATTAATGTACAGGGTAGTATATGCTGGCAATTATTTCATTTTTCCTTTATCAATATTTGCTGATCTATAAATTAGTTAATGCATTTCCAAACCAAGGAGTCGTTTCTGGGTAACTCTTCCGCCTGGTTAGACTACACGCCAAACCAATGGCTATGCTCACCTCCCCTATGCAACGCTCTCTAAGAGGATTTTGTAATAAGATCTGTAAATATTAAAATCTTCCAGTAAAATTTAAATTAGATGGTGTAAACATGCTCCTTCGTGTTGATAAATTTGATTGTTTTGTAAGTAAGGTTAAAGGATTTGCATGTCTTCCCTGGTCGTTTTCTTGTTTTTCAATGTTATTCATTATTTACCATGTTTCGCTTCTTTAAATTAACCTAACATATTTTGGAATATGTTTACATTAGCATAATTACATTAATAAATGATGTGGCATAGTTATATTAATAAATGATGTGGTTGATATATCTGAAAAATTTTATTTTTCATCATTTATATAAAAATACATTAAAAAAAATAATTCATAACAAAATATGTGAAATATTTAAGTTAAACCTAATGCTCACCCTGAGTGGAAGAGTTTTTAATTTTCTAATGTTTTGTTTATGTAATATATTTGTTGAAATAATACTTGAAACTATTTATTCCGAAATGGTTTACCCATTATAAATTCCTTTTTATAATGTTCATTTACTCAGTTGGAATCGATTTATAAATGTGGTTTTATTTTGGCAATTCCTAAATATGCGACTATAGCATATTTAATGCCCCTGATGTGGGGGTTTTATAACCCCATATAACATGCCCTGCAGTGATGAGAGAAAAAAAACGCGCGGGGCATGTTATATGGGGTTATAAAACCCCCATGTCAGGGGACATTAAATATGCTATAGTCGCATATTTAGGAACTGCCGTTTTATGAAACCGAAAGACGTGGTGACAGCAACAGCTGGCCTACCACTGCTACCTAGGAAAACAAAAACGGATCGGAAACTTTATTAATGCATATCAAATTGAAAGACTTAACAGTTGCAAGAATTTTTATAAATAATTATAAAGCGTGCGAGGTTGCATTAATTAATTTTTAATAAATTAAAATACAAGCATACTAAAGAAATTGAAAAACCATTTATATGGATCATGTATGGTAAGAATATTTTTAGATTATTAAATTTTGCTCATTTATAATTTATAATTTCAAAATTTGAAATTACTCCACTCCAATTTCAATTTCAATATCAATATAGTTCATTTTTGGATGTAATAATTTTAATTTAATTATGAATTTTATATAATTTTAATATAATTATCAATAATAATTAATAAATAGATGGAGGGTAGATTTAATATTTATAACAATATATATAAATTAAAGGTTGAAATTTATCTAGAAAGTAGTTATGTTCTTTTTCTCTTTTCTATTGAATTGATTAATTTAAAAAATATAATATGAACAAATGTCATGAAGTGACTTATGGTTTTGGGGATATGGTGTTGATAATCCCTAGTATTATAACAAAGCCTATTTGCATATTAACCAGCCTAGATCCATCTTAACTCCGGATCTACTAGTATGGATCCATCTTAACCACGAATCTAACCAGAGCCAAGAGGGTTCAAATCTCTTGAGGTGCAAACCTATGTTTGCATCTCCACAAATTTGATGCCTTTGGAAGCTTGATAGATCTGTAATTAAGATATATATAAACCACTTGTAATTTGTCATTGTTTAAGTTGCATCTTTAATGTATAAAATGGATTCAACATCTTCAAAATTTACTTGGACATAAAGAATAATATATATATATATATATATATATATATATATGAATTGCTTTAATACAATGTATATATAGTTATTCTTTTGTTTTTTTGAACTTTTAACAACTAACTATTTTATTTCTCTATAAAATTGATATAAGATTATGTTACACATAAATTGGAAACCAAATACAAATGTATATTAATTGATCTCAAAGAATGATGTACATGATGTTCATATAAATACATAAAAGAAATTGTTGTTTCAGTTTTTGAGTCTTCTTGGACTCTAATAACCACTTATCATAATACAAACTAACCCAATCTCTAACCCTGAGGATTAGATGTCTAACATCCCCCCTTAATCTGAAGGGATGTACCAAAGTCCATGAATGAGAGCTCAAAATGCAAAAATGCCAAGAGATGAATGTCTCCCAAAATTGATTTTTAAGGATAACCACAAATCGAACATGGTGGTTTTTAAGACAAAACCACAAATGATACCCATTTCTGGAATCTTCATAGCAGTTCTCAGACTAATAAAAAATATCAACTTTGGAACCATCAATGTAGTTCCTCAAACAATTCTGAATCTGGAAGTGCTCATTCACAAACAATTGTTCAACAAAAAACCGAAGTCTCTTTGGCTACAACTCTAGCTCTAACTAGTACATGCTGTTGCTAAGTGCATCTTTGACTCAGGCTTGCTTGACATCTTCGAACCTGCAGCAAACTATCAACAATTCCCCCCTTGTCAGATATAGGGTGAGAAGTATTCTTCATCACTGCAAGGCTTGTCAACACTCGTGAACATATTTTGTGGTATGACCTGAAAATATTCTTGGCTGTTTTCGACTAATCCCAAGAAGCAATCCATTCGAAACTTAGTTTCTCTCTTGTAGTAGTCTTCTTTCTGGAACATATGTTTTAGTGGTGATTTCTCTTTCCATAATGCTCACACGGGTGAAGATAAAAACATTGATCTTTCATACGTCCAACTTTGTTACACTATCAACAATTCGAAATTGTATAGGTTTAGAAAAATCAAGAATGTGAAAAAATCATCGAAGACATCTTTGTTATAACCCAAACCAGTTATGTCTTTGTTATGTGTAATTTCTTCCCACAACCTTATAATTTTTTTGGGAATGCTAGGTTGCACATCTATATGCAAATAACTCTTGCATACACTTCCCTGAACATGACTTTCGACTGCGTCCAAACTTTCTCCTGACGTGACTTCATTACTCGCCGATTGCTGTTTGGAATTAGGATCATATCACTGTACTTGAGACTCAATCTGAAGAAATTAAACTTTCTCTAATGCATAATGTAAATGGACTCTAATATCAACAAGACTTCCCTTGCTGACATTTACACTTCCGTCAGCAGTAGACCTAATGAGATTGTTTAAGATTTTCAGTACAATTTTAATTTCAGCCATGGGTGTGAGGTTCAACTGAAAATACACTTGTATTACAAAATAATTTCAACAAAATATTATTAGATAACAAATAATCACATGCTCAAATAAAAGTGAAATTGTTGCAGACAAAATGTCATGTTCTTATGACAACTTCCAGAAAAATATCTTCCAAAATTGTCTTCACAAAGATTTGAACTTGTGACCTTGTGATCTTTAACATATCAAATGAGCTCTTTTAACCACAATGCTTTTTCTTTCCTTGATTTTATACTAAAAAATTGTATAACTTAAACTTCACTTAACAAACACATGAACTCACAAAGTCAATTATTTCATATACCAAACAACCAAAAGATTCTTCAAACAAATCCTTTTCAAATTTTCAAATATATGAAGTACTCCTCTAAAAGAAAATATAAATCTATTTCTCCTTTTGTTTTAAATAAAAATTGGCTTAGTAATTGGAAGGTGGGCTTCAAAAATAATCCAAGAGAGAACTAGGTTCAAATCTCATTGTTTCCCCCTGTTTTCTCTAAAACTCATTTCAAATCAAAAGAATCTTATCTTGAAATATTTCCACCACTTTTAACTTCAAGCTAATTAATTTCAGAATTAGCCACTTTTACTTTTACTTTCTCATTTCACCTTTCTTTAATCATTTTATTTTTCTTAAATATAATAAAAGAAATGAGAAATATTTTCTTTAATCACAATTTTGATACAACTTCCATCCACTTGATACTCACTAACTTTTTCTCCTATTAACTTTCACATTTATGTGTTTCTTTCTCTATTCACTTTCACCTTTTTGGCCCTGCCTCTTTCTATGTTCAATTTCACCTTTCTATATCTTCCTCTTTCTTTGTTCACTTTCACCTTTCTAGCTCTGCTTACTTCCACACAAAGATGTTGATTCTAGAAGTAATATAAAATATATAGGAAATGTATTCACCTTACTTGTGGTCTCATATTCAAGAAAATGTCTCCATATACACATACTTTTACAAATCCTTGTCAAAAAAATTGTAATTTTTTTCTTTTATACTTTCACTTTCATGAACCTTTAAGTAATAGTAAAAATCAAAGAAATATATTCCTTGATCTAAAATTATTAAAAATACCTTGTATAAAATTTTAAAATTCTGTGAGTTTTCTTTTACTATTTTTTTCCATTTGATAAATATTTGCCACATTTTCAAGGAAGATGCTTTAACAATACTGATTTTTTTCATGCACACAACAACCCAGCCCGAGCTTGCATTGACCTAGTCACTGCTGCCCCTGCAGATCCATCTCTCGGTAGCTTCCTGCTACTGAGGCCAACCAGACCATGCAACCCTCTGAGGAGGGAGATCCTCACTCTTCCACGCAGACAGGGAATGAGGAAAATGCAGAAGCTTTCGCATCTTTAACCACAGAGAATGGAACTCCAAGGAACAGGCCATCAGTCAATAAATTTGTCAAGAAACTTGAAAGTATCCTAGAGATTTCCCTCCCTCCAGCACTTACAAGAAGAGTAGCCATCTCTTTGGCTGAACATGGACTTTTTGGGTAGTTCATAGGGCTATGGCCTTCACCCAAATCAGTGCAAAAATGGGTGGAAAGAAACAGGAATGCAACCACACAGGGGAAGATAGCAATACGATTATGTGGAAGGGGTTACTACACCTTTCTCTTTGAAACAAAGGAGGATAGAGATTTGATATTTAGAAATGGACCTTACTTCATGGACTCTAGAGGTCTATACCTGAACAAGTGGATGCCAGATTTTGATCCATAGATGGATGTCCCAAATGCAGTGCCTGTGTGGGTTAGTCTCCCGCATCTTCCTCTTCACTACTAGGGAGATGAATCTGTAAAGGCTATAGGAAATGCAGTGGGCAAATATATTGACAGATGTGAGCCAAAAGACAACATGCATGCATGTGCAAGAATATGTGTGGAAGTAGATCTCGGAAAAGGCCTCCCAGAAGCAATAAAGATCAAGGTCGACCAGTGGACACACATCTAGCAGCTGGACTATGAGAAAATACAATTTAAATGCGAGATATGTCATGAGTATGGTCATTTTGAAAATAGGTCTCTTAGAAAAATAGAGAATGAAAATGCAGAAGAGCAAGAACCTACATGGGAACAAGCGAAAAGGAAAAAACCTACCAATAAGCAGACTGCAAATGAAACAACCTCCCAGCCTCCAGCGAAGGTTACTCCTCCTGACGACACAACTTCGGATCCTTTTGAGCCATTACAAGACTCCTTTGATCCACACTCTCCTAGATCCCCACCCAGTCCTAGATCCCAACCCTCAAAACTTATAACTCTCATATCCACCACCAACCCAATATCTCCCCTCCTCCTCCCTCAATGGACCACATTCTAACTAGAAAAAAAGCCAAATAAATCCCCCAAGCCTAGGATCAACAAAAAAAAGTGGGAAGGAAATCCAATAAAGAAATCAGAGATGAGGTAGCAGCTAAAGAAATGGCCCTAGGAATGCAACAACCAATGGATTCATTCCTTGGGAAACAAATAGGAAGTCATGAAAAAACTCAGCAAATAGGAAAGGGAGGATCACACCAACACAACAATAAATAATGATAGTGGTCTCTTGGAATTGTCGCGGCCTTGGCACATCGTTTAAAGTCAGTGCATCTAGAGACATTTTAGCCAAGGAACAACTAGATATATATATGATCCAAGAGACCAAATTAAACAAGCAAGAAAGTCAAAAAATGATTCAAAAACTAAAAAATTATAAAGAAGTAGTGTTAGAAGCCACATGAGCATCAGGAGGAATCAACACCATCTGGGACGAAAGAAAATGGGAATTAATGACCCACAAAACCAGTAGACACTAGATTCTAACAGAGTTAAGGAACCTCAGGACAAAGAATAGTATAACATTATAAATGTGTATTCTCCAAATCACTATAGAGAGAAAAAACAATGCTGGAAATAAGTTAAAGAAGAAATAACAGAGAGACAAATTGGGCAGTTAATCCTGGGAGGGGATTCAAATCTGATAAGGAACATAGAAGAAACATTTGGCAGAACCTTCCACAATGATCCATCAAGGGAAGTTCTTGAAGGAATAATAGAAGATTACAAATTAATAGACATTCTACCAAGCAATGGAAAATACACTTGGAACAACAAAAGAATTGGAAAAAACAACATAAAAGAAAGGTTGGACAAAATTCTTATTCATGAAAGCATAGCAGTTGCTTACACTCTTGTGAAAAGTAAAATTGTCCACAACTCAGCTTCAGATCACAAGCCAATGGTGCTAACATTGGGAAAGCTGGAAAATCAAGGACCCCTTCCTTTAAGATAGAATCCAATTTGGGACAGTAAGGAAGATTTGGCAAACAAATAAAGGACAGATGGAAAAATAGTGTCACAGGATCTCCCCTGTATGTTTGGGAAACTAAGCTAAAGAACCTAAAGATGCACTAAAAAGCTGGGAAAGATAAAATGATCTTTGAGACAAAGCTAGGAAGGTCGAATTGCAAAAAAAGATGGATAACCTTTGCAAGGAAAAAGAGAACAAGGAAGAAAGTAAGCAAGATCAAATACAAGAAAAGGAAATATATATGGAAATATATAAGCAAAATAGGCAACAAGAAGAGGAAATCAAACTGAAATCAAGATGTCTCTGGCTAAAATCCGGATACAAAAATATAGCCTTCTTCCACAATACAATGAAAATAAGGAGGTCAAAAAATCAGATAGAACAAATTCAAGTAAATGGTCAAGAAATAAAGGAGTAGAAGTAGTAAAAAAACGCAACACATAAACACTTCAAAGAACTCCTCTCAACAAGTGACCAGCAGGCAGCTAATGAAGAAATTTTGCAGCATATATTAAAAAAATAAGCGACCAGCAAAACAAGGAATTAGATAAAGATATTAATGAGGAAGAAGTCAGAGAAGTTGTGTGGAATCTCCACCCTGATAAGGCACCAGGTGCAGACGGGTTTACAATAGCCTTTTACAGACAACATTGGGAAATTATCAAAAAAGACCTAATGAGAATGCTCAAAACTGCTTTCCAAAAAAAAAATATTGGAGGAAATACAAAATCCTCCTTCCTAGCCCTCATTCCCAAAGAACCCAATCCTACAACTTTTAACAGATATAGGCCAATCTCCCTATGCAACTCGTCGTATAAGATTCTCACCAAAATTCTAGCAAACAGAATGAATAAATTACTTCCGGAAATAATCTCAGAAAACCAAGGAGGATTTGTCCCCAAGAGGCAAATCACAGACAATGTGATAATTGTTCAGGAGGCTATCCACAGCAGTATCCAAAGAAAGGAGAAAGGAATGATTGTTAAGTTAGATATGGCTAATGCTTTTGATAGAGTTAATCATAACTTTCTTGTAGCAGCTTTTAAAAGGTTTGGCTTCTCAACAACTTTCATAGAGATTATCCAGGCATGTATTTCAAATCCTTGGATAGCCCCTTTAATCAATAGTTGGCCCAGTAAATTTTTCCAAAGCACTCGGAGGTTGAGGCAAGGTTGTCTGCTTTTTCCACCCTTATACATCATCATGGCTGAATCGCTGAGTGCTATGCTGGAAAATTAGAGAAAAGAGAAAAAAATAACAGGGATCCAAATATCGAGAGGAGTCAAAGTTATAAACCATTCTCTCTTTGCAGATGATACCCTTCTCATAGGCAGGGCATCTTGCATTATAGCAAAACGATTCAAAAAAGTACTGGATGAATTTATTCTAGCTTCAGGAGGAATCTTAAACAACTCCAAATGCAGAATATACTATTGGAACACCCCATCAAAAACAATGCAACACATCTCTCAAATCCTGGAAATACCTTTACAAATAAATTGGAGCCACTTCACTTATATTGGGCTTCCCTTAGCAAAGGAAGTGATAAAATCAGAAGTCTCGAACAAGCAAGTAGAGAAAATGAAGGGAAAAATTCAGAATTGGGGAGTGATGCGGCTTAACCTAGCAGGAAGAGTGACATTGATTAAAGCACTTCTCTTGGCCTTGCCTATATATCAGTATGCAATCACTATGGCTCTGGCAAGCGCCCACAAGAAAATGAAACTGATAATTAGAAGCTTTCTCTGGCAAGGAGGAAAGCAAGATAATAAAAAATTTAGCCTTGTTAAATAGGAGCAAGTTACTCTTCCCTATGAAAAAGGAGGTATAACAATACGTTTGCCAGGACTAATGAACATTTCTCTAGTGACAAAAATTATCTGGAGAATGATAAATTGGAATGGCCACTAGTGGTCAAAAGTACTAACAATGAAATACTTAAACTTTCATAGAATAAACTGCTCACTGAAATTATTCCAGACAAGCCATGCACCCAAACCTGGAAATTGGTAAAAAGGATAATCCCTCTCATTAGAGACCAAATATCGAAAACCCCAGGGAATGGAAAAACAATTTCTATATGGGAGGATAGAATAATGAGGAAAAATCCCTTAAATCAGCAACAAAATTTAAGGGGACTTCAGAGATGGATGGAAGAGAAAAGTTTTAACACTCTTTATTCTATCCCAGATTGCGATTAGAATAACTGGGTAAGATGGAAAAAGCTGGAAACACCACTAAGACTGCAAAGTAAGTGGGAAACCTTAAAATCCCATATGGCAAGGACCACCCCCATCAAAATAAAAGAGCAGGATGACTTTGTTTAGGATCCAAATGGAGGGGATTACACAGTGAAATCGGGTACAAGCTCCTCCAAAAAATCCACAATCAAAATGACCGGAGCCTTTGGAAGGCAACTTGGAATTTAGAAAGTTTGCCCAAAATTAAAGTCTTCACATGGATACTTCTCAAAGGTAAAATTCTTACCTCTGAAAATTAAAAAAAAAAAGGAATACAAGGGCCCTCAAAATGTGTCATGTGTCAAAAGGAGGAAGAATCAATCCAACACCTCTTCATTAACTGTATGGTGGCGAGAAAGTGCTAGAAACAGGCAATAAGTCCTTTGGAAATAAACATAAATCCAACAACTCAGTTGACAACTCTTCATAAAAATTGGGATAAAAGCTACCCATATACAAAGAAAAAAAGACAACAATAAACAGGATATGGAAGTGCCTCCCTTCAATCTTGTTTTGGAAAATTTGGTTAGCCTGTAACAAATGCATTTTCAAATATCAAAAGCCAAATCTAGGCAAGATCGTAGCAAAAACTTGGAGCTAAGCTGCAGAGATAATAAGTACAAATGGAATCTAAAAAATGGACCAGAATGACTTACAACAAGAAGAGAAAGACTGGTACAGCAAAGCAATGCTAGAAAACAAAGAAAAAGTAGCAATTACAGCAAAAAATTTTTTTTTCACACAAACAAGAATTGGAAATTAAGACTGGATGATAAAGAATTTGTAGAATGGATAAAAGAATAGAAGAGACACATTCTCTATTTTGATGGAGCTGCAAAAAATAATCTAGGTAAAGCAGGGGCAGGAGGAGTGATTCTAGATCCAAAAGGGAAAAAATAATAACCTATGAGTGGAACCTGGGAGAAATGAAAAACAACAGGGTTGAAGCATACAGTCTTCTCCTAGGCACAAGGCTTTTAAACAAAAATGCAATCAAGGACCCTATAATAATAGGGGACACGGCTATCATAATAGCGGCATTGGATGCCAAAAGGGACTTCAAAACCATAGCCATCAACAAAATCTATCAAAGGATCAGAAAAAGCTTTGAAACCATGGGAAAAATAACCATAAAGCATGTCTTGAGAAATCAAAATAAGGATGCTGATAGTCATGCCAACAAAGCAATTGATAGACCAATTAGGATTGTCAAAGAGAATAATGAAGTTTATGAAGAAAGTATACCATGATCCCACATTCAGTATGAGGATCGAGAAAGTGGATATAGATATGAAAAATCTCACAAGAAATTTTACAGGGGGAAAAATAAAAAAGAAGAATCAAAATATCAACTCAAATTGGAGATTACATGAAGAAAGCAGAGAATATAAGTTAGCAGAGGTTCTCAACTATAAACAACATTGCTTAGAGCACTCAACTCTCAAAATCCCAATATGCTACACTATATGATGAAACAAGATTCCAATTGTCCTCCTCTCCTGAGCAAGGTCAGCTTTAGACGTGTCACCCACGAACGACTGGATAGTAACGGTATTGCAAGCAATAATCAGATCTCCAAGGTTGCTTGCGCAAGCTCCCAGGTGACCTAAGACAGTAAGGCATTCACTAGTAGTAGGTCCCCCGTCATCCAAGACAAGATTTGCCGCAAAGAAAGCGTGAGGAGATAGAGCACAGGATCTGTTGGATTTGGAGATCAACAGATAAGGAATGCCATAAGAGGTATTGGGAGAGGAACTCGATGGGGGCAGACTAAGGGTCATCGGGCGTAAACTAGCACAAGACCTAGTCAAAGCGAAATTGAGGGAATACGTAGGAGCGGTTTACTAGGAGGAGATTAAGCGGTAAGTGGTTTCTGAAGGGAACCCCCAGATTCCGCTCACCGTTGGACACGTAGCAAGCAGGTGGGGTGAGAATACTGCTTTATCAGGTGGGTACTCTCTACATGGTTTGTCCACCCAAAATCATCGCTCACCATTGGATCTATTGCATGGGGATCAACGACTATGGAGAGACGTGTAGTTTGATTGATCGGCATTAGGTGGTGTTCGTCAGATTTGATGGAGGAAACCTACGACAGAGATTGAATCTTTTAAAGGCTAGTTTTGATATTTGTGCCAAGTTTGTGGAAAGTAGAACTATAGTCCCGTGTGTCTGTTTTATTGTCTACCTTTTCCAAAGCTAAGTGCGGGTTTTTTGGTTAAGTTCGTTGTTTCAATGTTAAGTGCAGGTTTTTGTATTTTTCAAGTTTTTAAGAAACAGGGTTGTTAAAGTAGCTGTGGGGACTGCACTCCCAGTTGTACACTACTTTGATCCAACCCTCCTCGCATTGTACAAGGAACTAGTTTCCTTTTACCTTTTTTTGCAATATATAAAAAGTAACGGGTTGTGTTAAAAAAAAAATATTTGCCACATTTTCATCACCAATTCTAGTATACCAAATATCTTTAAAATATTACTTTAAAATATCGTTTTAACCTCCAATGTCCAAAATATTTTATTAAAAATAAATTATCTCTTGAAACTCTTCAACTGCATTTTATTTATCACAATGCCTCTATGCCACACTTCCTCTTTATTTGAACATTAATAAGAATTTCATTTTATTAAAATAAGAATGCATACATTTTCTCTATGCTATAACACTGTTTTTGTATTACATACTTCGCCATGTAACCGGATCTTCTTGCTTCAACATAAACTCCACTTGTCTATTTTCCCTTTTAATTTAAAGATGCACCAAGCTCTCCACATGTTATCAGTGATCTATTTTTTTCACAATGCCATAGAAGGACTACTCCAAAGGAGTTCAAAGTATGTGAAAAGAGGAAGGTCACAAAACAAGTGTCTCAACAAAACAAAATGGATAAACCTTTGCTTCTAATACCACTATAAGACACATAGTATTGGAAACCAAATACAAATCTATATTAATTCATATCAAAGAATAATGTACATGATGTACATATAAATACATATAAGAAACTCTTGTTTCAATTTTTTGGTCTTCTTGGACTCCAATAACCACTTACCATAATACAAGCTAACCCAATATTTAACCCTCATAATTAGCTGTTTAAAAATTTCATTATTGAAATATTTTATTATGGTTGAGATGTGAGTAAAATATTTTTACCACTTCTCGCGACTATATCCAATGAGAGAGAGTGTACTGATGTTTTATAATACTTTTAATAAAACAAACCAAACTGATATGATTTTTTTTTTTTATTATATGCTTGAGATTGGGAGTGAAATATTTTTACCACTTCTCCTTAGTATGGTCACTAAGAGTGATATTATTGATATTTTATAATACTTCTAATCAAACAAAAACCATAGAGCCATTTGTTTGTTGTGATATTATATATATCCCAATAAATTTATTTTAAGAATATATCTATCTATATATAATATATAATATATAATATATATATATATATAATATATATATATAAAGGGACATGTGGAAAATCCAAGTTGAGCACATAAATAATTACACATCTCCCTCCTATTGTGTTATAGAATGAGCTTCTCAGCTCAGCGAAGCACCAAGAGGGATCAAATCTCTTTTCACTTTAAAAGAGGTTTGTATTTCAGGAGATTTGATCCTCCTCGGTGCTTTGTAGATCCAGAGTTAGGATGGATCTAGGCTGGTTGTATCTATGTGTCCCTTTCTTATTCCCTCTCTCTATCTCTCCCCCAAACATACACACTCTCTCTCCCTCCCTCTCCCTTTCAATATCTTTCCCTTCTCTCTCTCTTCCCTCCCACACTCCTCTATCCCTTACCGTCTCTCCATCTCTTCTTTGTCACTTCCTCTCTCTCTCTACCTTTCTCCTTCTATGTATTTTTTATTCCCTCCCTCTCTCCCCCCCTCCAACTCCATATCTCTCTCCCTCTCGCTCTCTCCTCTCTCTTCCCTCCAACTCTATAACTATCTCCCTCCCTCTCTCCTCCTCTCTCTCCCATCCATCTATGTGTCTCCCTCTCCCTCTCTCTCTCCTCTCCTCTTTTCTCTCTTCCCTCTCATCTCTCCCTCATTTTCTCTGCATATCTCCCTTGTCACTTCCTCTCTCTCTCCACCTCTATCTCTCTAACTTTGTTCTTTCCTCCCTCTCTCTCCCCCTCCAACTCCATATTTATCTCTCTCTATTTTTCCTTCTCTCTCTCCCTCCCTACCCCCATGACTCACTCTCTCTCTCTATCCTCTAGCTTTGTCGCTATCTCCTCCCCCCCTTCTTAAATTTGATCTCATTATATTGTGTTTAAGAAAGTATCTAAATTAGAAAAACTCAATTGGTTGTAAAATATTAAACTTATATTTTGGATCATTCATGTCAAAGAAAATACAATAATCAAAAACTTAAAAGAATCATGCACTATCTTTCCTTTATTATTGTTAGTCACTTTGTTTGTTCTCATAGCTTGGATCCTTGGTTAAAATGGATATATGTTGGTTCTTAATAATAGTATTCATGTTATATCATTTTCACATCATATATAAAACTATTTTCATTTTTTATTTTATTAAAACCTTGATTTAATTCCTCAATAGAATTGGTCAAAATTCAATTATTATTTCTGATTCATTTTATTTAACTTTTACCCATTCCCTAATGACTAATATTTCCTTTCTCCTATACTAAATGTTTTCTTTCTCCTATATTAAGGTTTTCCAACCCTTGTTCATTCATGATGGATGGAGTAACTATCCGAAACAATTTATTTTTTATTTTTAATCTTATCTTGGACGAACTATAAATCCATTACACTTTTCTCCTCCTGAAATTACTAATAATAAAATATTTTGATTATGAAATAGGTTACGGTTTTTGGGCATGTGGTATTGATAAGCCATGATATTAATGGTTGTAATGAAGCCTATTCTCAAATTAATAACAAAATGAAAATATAATAAATTGAATTTTATTATTTTTATTACTTTAACTTTTTATTATTAATTGAGCCAATTTTTAAATGTTTACACACCACCAATATTGTTATATTACTTTTAACTTTTTATTAGTAATCCAGAATGACACTCATCCCCAATATTACTTTTAGCTTTTTATTATTTTTTAATTGTTTGCATACTTACATCATACCTACACATAATTTAAAATTATTTACATACTTACATCATACCTACACATAATTTAAAATTCTTTACATACTTACATTAGACTTACATATCTACCTTATTCTGGGATGTAGAGCACCTCCTAGCTCAATAACCTCCATGGGTAAATCTTCATAGTTAATAATATTGATCCATTCATGTATAGTTTAATTAGTTTTTATGATTTTTTAATTTTAACAATATAAGATGTATCATGTAAGCATTTTAATGTAATTTATATAAGTCATATTAATATTATTAAAATGATAGATTAAACTTTCAACTAAAAAAGTATTTTGTAAAATGATATTAAAAATGATATCATTCTTTTATTATTCCTTGGCCACTCAAGGAAGTTTCAAACTAAATGTTAAAATGGATTTCACTTTGAATTATTTTGTATTTTTAACAAGAGTTTGTCTTCTTTTTAATAAATTTTGTTATATATAGAAATATCAATAATTTTCTTTATTTTCTTGTTCAATATTTATGGTTTATTTCCTCACCTTTTTCATGCAATCTTGTTTTGTGTGATTTATTTTGTAGCAATTTGCTTTCATTAATGTGTGATGTGATTTAGTTTTCTTTTAAAGTGCATTGTAATCTGACTTATGATTTTGCAAATGATTTTTTAACACATTGATTTGCATAAAACCCTACACATAGAATGCACATAACATATACAATGCATGGTAATTCACATTTAAAAGGTCCATCACTATTGGACCATTGTAGGGGAGATACTAAAGGAGTAACAATACCTTTGCAATGGTTTTCGATTGAAAATCAATATCTTTTATATGTGTAGGAAGAAAATGTAATTGGGCACAAAAGAAATGAATATATAACACATAGAAATCTAGTGTAATTTTATTGTAATTCTCTTATTCTACTATGTATTATCCTTTCACTAATTTTAAAACAACATGTGATAATTTGCATGGTTGATATTGTTACGCCACCCAGGGAAATAGATGTTTCACATTATGTAATTATCATATCACATGCAGGAATTTGAAGGGTTGAGTCAATTGCATTGTTTAAGAAAATAGATTTTTTTTCATTTGCACGTTTGTGCAATATAATTCGTTAGTTGATTTTAGGATAACACATGGTATGGGGACTTGTAGGGTTGTGTTTGCATAACAATGTATCTAGTGTTTACTTTTGTTTTTGCATTAGGTAATTTATAAGCATGGATTAATCAATATCCACAATAGATTTGGGGATTTGCATGGATTGAATTTTCTTCTAGTATATACTATGTTATGAAGGTCATATATAAGCATGTACCATTGCACGATTAATTAAGAGCTTGCATGGTTTTTCACTCTCTTTGATTTTTAATCATATAAACAAATGGATCAAAGTTATTAAATAATTTTGTGGTATAATAAGAACCACCCACAATGCTAATCTCTTTATAGGAAAATTGGTAAATCAAAAAAAACATTAGTAAATGAAATTCCACTCTTCTTCCTCTACTCTTTATAAGGACCTTCTCTTTTATGGAATTTTTCTTCCTTACCTTTCCATTTTCACTTCACTACACCCCTTTAATATTCTCAATTTTGTGTATTTCTCATTCTCATCATCTAAACATACCAATTTCATATTCCTCCTTTCTTTATCCCTGCTTTTTCCAGCCAGTTACCCATTATTCTTTTCGATGATATATAACCATTGATTTTATCTACCATACACTTATTCTCTTTTTTCTTGGGAAAATGCATGCTAAATCAATGTTTAATATATTAATGGTTATATTACTTTTAGAAGCATCATTTTTTTAAAGCTAGTATTACAGAAGAGGATTACTAAAGGAATTCTAAGAAGAGCTTATAGCAAGGTCACAAAAAATCTATAGGAAATCTATAATAGGGACGTGGGGCGTTCATAAAGAGACTATATAACCATTCAACACAACTACAAAACTATTCAAGCCATCAATCATGAACAACTAATCTTGAATTTTGGGATGAAAATTTGGAAGCTACGTATGGCATGAAGCGATGGACTATTTCGAAAGTCTTGTTCTCAATCAATTTCAAAAATATATGTGACTTATTATTACACAATTGGTAGCTTTACAAGTCATAGTTTTATTGTTGGGGCATGAATACGAGAACAATGAATTGTATGTATTCCACATTTTGTATTCTTGGTCAACCAGAATTTTGGTATGTTGAAAAATTATACTAGGAAATAGACACCCATAAAAATTTCATGTATCCAAATCATATTTTAAGAGATATGACTTTTTGTCATATTTGTAGCAAGTTTCTATAGAAACTCTAGAAATTTAGTTTTTCAATAGCTATATATTATTCATGAAAAACAAGGGATTATAGAAACATTCTAGGTGATCATTAAATATATTGGTTTTTTTAATCCTGAAACAAACTCTCTACTTATGTAAAAAAAAAGCCAACATTTTGTGTAGCTTTTTTTAATGAATCCTCTAAACATAAAGTTGGGATAGTCAACATTTTTGGGACTAAATGAGCAATTTATAAAAACATGTTTCTAAGGAGAATATTCCTTAAAATATAGTTTACAACCCAATTTGAATCACTTCAGTTTGATCTCATATGAGAAATTTATATCCAAATTAATGATTGTTTGTTCCAAAATCGGCATTGTTATAATTTGGCACATCAAATAATCATATTTTCAAAATTTGTTTGTAGTGGAGATATAAAATTGAATATAATTTCATATTTGATTATAATAATGTTAATTTTAGATTATAGGAGAACATTATGTTCATTGTTCAAATGAGTGATTATTGGTTTATGTTGCGAAACAAAAACTGCCTTATCATGTAGATTATTCATCAATATATTTATAATGTAATTTTTTCATATATTAAAAACCTAGTTCAATGGTGTGCGTGTGTGTTCATGTCTAACTAGAATCTTATCAATCCAATATCATATGAAATTTTTTTATTGAAATTACACATTGCATGTTTCAAAACATGTACTTCTAAACAATCTGCATCCTATATTATTATTACCTTATATAACATAAATTATTAACATTCTAAACATATTAACATTCCAAACTATTTATATGGTGAATCTATAAATAAATAAACAATAATCCCCCATGAGAATCATGTAGATATGATATTACAAGAAAACATTATGTCTAAAATAGTGGTTGTTGGTCCAAGCAAAGATACAAAAATAACTCTACTATGTAAGTTCTTTCTCACGAGATTTGACATATCATTCCAAGGAATTTTAAGATCATATTTATATAGGAGGAAGCTCTATGAATATACCTTAGTATGTCTTTGAAATTAGTCAAGTGTAACATCAATTAAAAAGGTTATGATGAAAACATTGTTGGGTAGTAAGCTAGCCACCTCTCTTTAGCATGTTGAGAATGAAAGTTAATTATATATATTTTTACATATAAATTATATATAATATTTTCATTGCAAGGATAAATTTTGTATATCTCTCATATCCCATTATCAACATCTATTGTAGACAAGTGCTAGTGCTTTGCTGGTTACAAAATATAAAAAAGGTCAACCATCCATAAAGGAGTGGTTTTTGAAAACTAATTTAAATGGAAAATGTGCATACCACCAAGTTGTCCATGGAAAATAAAGTTTAGTACCATGTGATGCCATGTTTATTTTCACCAAGATGAAGTTTTGTAGTCCACAATCTAGTCGCCAGAATGCTACAGGAATCCCATAGCTAGTTGCAGGAGAGTCCCACAATCGGACTATTTACAAGTTGTAGAAATATACAAGAATCCTATAGCCAAACTATTGGATGGATATCGGAAATATATAATGATTTGCAACTTGAGTATTGGATTATTATGGAAAATTTGTAGAAAATTCATAGCCAAACTATGAGAAAGTTACAAGAAATCTATAGCGAATTTGAAGTTAAACTATTAGCTAGCTATGAAAAAATCACATAGGTAAAGTATTTATAAGACATAGGAAAATCCCACAGCTAAACTACTGATAAGTGAATGGGGGAATAATTAGCTTGAAAGTGTCATCATCCACAACCTTGCTGATGGCCTATGATCCATATCGACATGGTTGAAGCTTCCATTGGGCTCTTGCAAGGTGTCCCTTTTGCAAATGTAACCAAATATTGTTTACCACTTGAAAGTTATGTGGCACCCAATGTTGATCTTGACGTACTTTGTACTTAGTATTGGCCTTGTTCAGGATATCATGAATCTATTGGTGGATGTGTTGAATGTATTCAATAAAATTTATGTCTTTGTTAGCTTCAGATTGAACATGTGTAGATTTTACTTGAGTAGTGCAAGATTGATGGGACACAATGGTTAAAATACTAGGCCCACCTCAAAGGGGCTATCACTAATTGAGCTATGGAGAGATTTTTCGTAGTTGTGTTGGACATAGGTCATACTCTCATCCCATGTTTGTGGATTCTTGAATTTTTACATTTCCAATACGTGTAAGATCATCTTGTTGATGACCTATGTCATGCCATCAGTCTGCGGGTGGAAGGTAGTTGACATGGTGAGCTTAGTGTTAAATAATGACCAGAGGCTCGACCAAAATTCACTTAGTAATATACTAACTTGATATGATATAATGGTTTTTGGAATCCCCAAATATACACACACCCATACAAACAAGAACTTGTCAGTGGCTTCTATTGTGATACTCTTCCTGTAGGCAACAATAATGGTCATCTTAGAAAATGTATCAATGAAAGCAAAGACAGATTCATTACCATGCTTGATAGAAGTAAATCCAGACATATATTCCATCGAAATGGACTCCTAAGGCATGTTAGGTGTAGGAACATGAGTGTATAGGCCTTTCTTCTTAATGGTTGGTTTGGCAATGGCACAGGAAGTGCATGATCTGATATATTTTCCAACATCCTATTAAAGTTTTGACCAATAAAAATAGTTTTGTTGTACTGCCATTATCTTATCCATACTAAAATGTCCTACGGCCTGGTTGTAATGCACTTCCAAAATCATCTTGAAACGCTTGCTTGAAGGAACACAAAGATATCCTAAATAGCACAAAAATCCATCCTAAACGTGAAAGTTTAGAACAGGCTTCCTAGTCACCAACATATTTTAGGTGGCAGTGAATTATGAGACATTGTCAATAATGGGAGTCAAAAGAACCTTATCTCCATAGAGGCCATTAAGCGGTTGGGTCTTGCTAATTTCTATCAAAGATTTGTGTTGGCTTTATCTCATATCACTTGGACCTTAATTCCAAAGTGAAGGAATGGAATGAAATATAGATTTAAAATAAAAAAATGAAGATACAGTGAAACTGAACTTCAATTAATAAATAGAAATGTTGAAACTATTTACATGGAGAAAGAAAGTTTAAAGTAGCTTGAGCAATGGTATCTTATCTCTGAGAAGGGTTGTGATGGCTATGTGTCTTTTGAACTATGTTACAATGAGGCTCTGAGGTCTTTTTAACATGAAGAAACAATTAGAAACCCTAAATATCCAAAATGCTAACGCTAGGGGATGAAGTGCTAGAGGCTTGTGGGCCCCACTAGGGTAAGTTGGAACATCAACTTCCTAAGGCCGTAACTTTCGAAAAAAAATATCCATTTGACATGCACAATAGTCCATTAAAAAGGTTTATCCAAGGAAAATAAATCTTAATGGAAAATGTAGCCATTGAGTTATTTTCATCTATTTTGCCAAAAAATGTCGTTTAGGGCCTCAAAACGGCTTCGAAAGTTCAAGACCTAAAAACTGAAAAAAATAAAAAACTACTAAAATAGAAAATTTATGCTGAAAAATAGGAAAATGATAGTAAATTATGTTGTGATCCAGGTGGAATAAATGGGTGGCCACCAATATCCAATTGGATTATAAAGGAACCAATTTGGATAGTAAATCTAAGAAGTACATCTCTATTGACTATAAATATGGTTTAAAAGGTTACAAGCTTTGGAACCCAGAAACAAAGATGGTAGTGTACAATCGAGGTGTGGTTTTTAGCGAAGTGAAGGATGTCATGAAACAGGAAGTCCTATGAAGGGAAAAGGAACTAGAGAAGATAGTGTTTGATTTGAATGATGAATAATTAGACTCCATAGAAGAAGATGAATAAGAAAAAGAAGAACCACATACTCTAGTTATGAGGAGATCAGTTCAGTTATGAGGAGATCAGTTCAGGAAAGAAGGAAACTAGACAGGTATAGTCCATCTAATTTACATTAGAAATTTCCCTTATCCATTATTGATGATGATCCTAGAACAATTAAGGAGGAAATGGACTCATAGGATGGAAACTCTAGAAAAATGTCATGGTTGAAGAAATGGAAGCATTGGACAAAAATGAGGCTTGCGATCTAGTAGAGTTACCGACTAGAAGAAAACCCATTGATAGAAAATGGGTGTTCAAGAAAAAGATGAATGCAGAAGGAAAAGTGGAGAAATACAAAGCATGGTTATCAGTGAAAGGTTATTCTTGGGTGTGGGGAATTGATTTTGGTGATTTTTTTTTTCTCTTGTTGCCAAGTTAGCTTCTATTGTATTACTTTTATTTGTTGTTGTTGATTTTGATTTTGAGGTAGAACAGATGGATTTGATGAGAACATCCCTACATGGGGATTCAAAAGAATAGATCTACATGAAGCAGCCGAAAGGATTTTAGTGAAGCGTACGAAAGAACTAGTGTGCAGGTTAAAGAAGTCTCTCCATGGGTTAAAGAAATCATGAAGAATATGGTATCAAAAAGTTAATACATATATACAGGGACTTGGCTTCACAAGTAGAAAAGAATATTACTATGTGTATTATAGATTAGTTGGTGATTTTGTTATTTATTTGTTCTTGTACGTGGATGATATGTTGCTGATTGGAAATGATAGAGATATTATCTAGGATATGAAGACCCAATTATCCTCTAAATTCGAGATGAAGGATTTTGATGTTGCAAACTTCATTTTGGGCATGGAAATTAAATGAGATTAGGAAAGAAAAAACTCTAGTTATACTAGAGGAAGTATGTTGATACAATATTAAAGAGGTTTAATATGCAATATAGTAAAATGGTGAAGGTTCCTATTCCTATAGGATAAAGTTATATCTTGAACAGTGTCCCAAGACATAGGAAGAGGAAGATGACATGTCTTATGTTCCATATGCCACTGCAGTTTGTTGTTTGATGTTTGCAATGGTTTGTGTGAGACCAAACATTACATATTTAGTGGGAATTGAGCAAGTTTACGTCAAACCAGGGAAGGAGCATTAGACAACAGTAAAGCAGGTTTTCAAGTATGTATGTGGCACCAGCGATTATGGTTTGTGTTACCAAGGAAGACCAATTTTGGACAGAGTGTTGGACATACGTGGCTTTGTTGATGTATATTGGGTTGAAATATGGACCAAAGAAGATCTACAAGTCAGTATGTCTTTCACATATTTGGAGGGGAAGTCAGATGGATTAGTAGGAGACAATATGTTTTGGTACTTTCAACTGCAGATAATGAATACATGGTAGCCACTCATGCAATCAAGGAATAAGTTTGGTTGTAGAGATAGTGTTTAGGTAAGGGGTTGGTAAAATGAGCTATAATGATAGATTGTGATAGCCAAGTGCAATTTTCTTTGCAAAGAACCTTGTTTATCATTCAAAGACAAAGCATCTTGATGTTCAGTATCACTCTGCGAGGGATATGGTTGCAGACATAAAGGTGTTGTTGGTAAAAGTGGAAATCCAAAAGAATATTGTGTATGCATTGACAATATCACTGAGCACTGAGAATTTTTCTTGGTGTAGAGAAACAATGGGTGTTGTAGACCTAGGTAGATGACTATGTATTCTTGTAAACCCTTGTGTGTAAATAAATAAATAAAAGTGGGATATTGTTGGGTATTGATACGAATGGAAAATGGCATCAACCCATGGTATTCATCCACCCATGGAATTTACCCATGGTGTTGTAAGTGGCATCCACCCATGGTATTTATCCAACCATGGTATTGTAAGTGACATCCACCCATGGTATTCATTCACCCATGGTATTTTCCCATGGTATTGTGACATACATGCATGGTATTCATTCACCCATGGAATTTACCCATGGTATTGTAACTGAAAAATACTATAAGTAACAAGTTTCATTTTGTAAAATGACAGATTTTCTGCCACAAGTATTTTTCGATTACAATACCATAGGTAAATTCCATGGGTGAATGAATACCATGGGTGGATGTCATAATACCATGGGAAAATACGATGGGTGAATGAATACCATGGGTGGATGTCACTTACAATACCATGGGTGAATAAATACCATGGGTGGATTCCACCTACAATACCATGGTAAATTCCATGGGTGGATGAATAACATGGGTGGATGAATACCATGGGTTGATGCCAGTTTCCATTCGAATCAAGTATGTGTTATATTCTTTGCATGACTAGACCTAGGGAACATTACGTTGCATTAGGCACAACAAGGATGTTGTAGGGAAGGCAAAAACCCCTTATGTGAAGGGTTAATGTCCCCTGTGCATGGGGTTCAAGGCAGTGCCTTGGATTTGTTTTTAGGTAGACCCAAGGATGGGGGTAGACCAACGCATGGTTTTGTGCATGGTTTTACACATGATGGTTTTTCTAATGGTATTTTGTAGATTGAGTCAAGGGAACTATGGTTATGTTATAATTCATGATTAATGGATTGGGGGTTTACGAATGCTTCAACATCTATATAATGTATTGTAACACTGAAAGGAATATAATGAAAAATCAATCTGGTTTTCCCAGTTTTGGGTTCTAAGTGAATTTTTCTTTTGTATATTTTCTTTTTTTTTCCATTGTATTTTTCCTTCAGTTTTTTGAAGAATTTATTTGTAGGTAATTTTTATACAAGGTTAAAACCTTCAAAGATAGCCCAACTTTCAATTGCCACAACGCCTTTCCCCTGTCAACTTACATTCTATCCATAGAGAAAATAGAAAAATCCCACTCAGGCTCTCACTTGATTTAATAATGGAATGTGAAATACCATAATCCAACTCTGTTAGATGATGGATGTATCAATATATACTAATATCAAGAATCTACAATAGAATTTATTTTCTACATCATCGATTCTTGACACCTAATACTTTTATATCTTGATACTCTCACCATTCAATTATCACCCTTCATGTACAAGAATTAATCCCCATTAGATGATAGACGTTTGGGCTCTATTAGTATTGGATTTCACAATGGAAGTTAACATGTGTTCTTCAAACACCTGACTGTTAATAGTCCATTAGCTCATTATCTTGCCCACAAGATATAATATCCTTATCAACCAAGCTCTTATTCACATCCCTCTATTATACCATATGATTGGGGGATGGGGCTAAAGTCTCGAATTCCCAAATTTATAGACTCTTATTGAGAAACCTAGATAGTTAAAAGTGTCATCTTAAAATTTAAGAAAACTATTTCTAAACTCCTAGATCAATTTTTCATGTTAACAGGGAATCCTTTCCACATAAGAACATGGTGACCCTCTCCTTCAAATTTATCTAACCAACTCATTCTTAATTCTCCAGGTGTGGAATCATTTAAATCCCCTTGAGTTATAACCATGGAATGGTTGGAATCAACACACAACACTCTCATTAGTGCTTTACATGATCTCCTCATACAACACAACAATATGAAATCTCGTTTGAAACTTCAAATTTCTATGCCCCTAGCCCTTGGGCACAATTAGAAACCATCATATGATCGAAGTCAAAATGAAGGGATTAACTTGAAGGTGTTAAGGCCTTCATCCTTGGTTTTTTGGTACTTTTCTATTATAGTATGAAGCGTTCAAACTACAAATTTTTTAACACTTAGGGCTTACCTGATCTAGTCATCTACGGTCTGGATTTATTCTGATGCACCACACATCATTATTCCTTGGATACATTATGGTTGGATAACTTCAATCAAGATGCACTCCAATAAATTTACCTTCCCTTATTGTAAACCTGAATTACTCTACATTACTCTAATGTGTTATGGAGGTTGAATCTAGATCGAGGATCCAAGGATCTGACTACTTCAACTAAATTCAAAATCGTTCAACTTCTGGATGCTTCCGGCTTAGATTAGGTTGTATCTGGGTCACTTGCATAAGATGTATTTTTCCTATGGGTCCCATAATAGATACCACATCACACTTTCTCTTAGATTGGAAATCTGGGATTTGGTTATAAAATTGCAATTGCACTTGTTTTTGGATTGGATAGTGGAACTATGGGTACAAAGGAATTTGATTCTTGGATACTTGGATACGCAGGAACTATGGATACTTGGGTCAATTTTTTTTAATGATGGACCCTTGACTTGAAGGAAAATTTGACAACAAATGATGGGAACCTATACACAGGCTATTCATTTTATTCTAGGAAGTGTTCCTCCAAATGTCAAGCCTTATAGATATCCATATTCCCAAAGGAGTGAAATTGAACATATGGTTGCAGAAATGGTAGAGGTTGGTATAATTATCCAACCAAATCTGATAAACAAAGCAAGGGATGAATGGAAGAATGCGAAGCAGGGTGGGAACTCATTAAAAAGTTGCCGAAGATCCCAGTTCCAACAATATTTCCAAAACTTGACAAGAAGGAAAAAAAATATTAGAAGCTAAAGCATTCACAAAACCGAGAAGTTGACAACTACGAAATCAATAAATTTTAGAGCATCTCATCACGTGGAAGAAATTACCCGCTGAAGATTCCACATGGAAGGATGAGAATATTATACAGAAGCGTCGAGAACTACTCAAGCGTTGAGGACAACACTTTTTGAAGGAGAGGGGCATGTTAGGTCCCTATACTACTAGTGTAACCCCTTATTGTTATTGATACAACTCCCTTATTATATTGTTGTGCCCATGTAGTCCCCATATTGTTATTATTGTGCCCCATAGAAGCCCAATATTTGTATTATTGTGCCCTTACATTATTATTGTTAGGTTAGCTATGATTATCTTATGACCCCTTAAACACCTATATATAGAAAGGAGGTTTTGTCATTTCTATCATCCAAGAATTGTTCATTTATGTAATGTAAAGGAGGTTGCCCCCTCGAAAAGGATGAATTCTAAGGTGTTTATCTCTCTTTTCAATCTTTTTCTAAGCTGGTTTCATAACACTCAAGAACGTGGTTGGTAATTTTTTGTATATCCTATGCATGATCATTCCTTGGCACCGTGAGGAGAGTGCTAAAATATTGAGTTATTTATTCTTCCATTTCCTCTTGAGAATTAATGAGGTTTCCCTCTCAGTTCTTAAGAGCCAAAATTCTTTTATTCCTTCTGTGTTGGATCATCGATCTTTGGAAAAAACCAGTGTTCCTCTCCCCACATTTTAGCTAGTTTATTTTGGATTTTTGATGCCAAAGTTTCTCTTCTTATGTGGTTCTTTCCTCCCATATTTGTTTTAATTTGATCTCTTATTGTTTTTTGTGATATGTTATGTTGTCGTTGATGATTTTTTGTTGGAGGAGTTCCATTTTATGCTCCAAGTTTTTTTTTTCGGCGTTTATATTGCCAAAAGTTTATCTGTTCTATTTTTTGATTTCCTCTTTGATGGATTTTAATTTCTGTTGAAATGTGTACATCTTATTTCTAGTTCTTGTATTCGAGTTATACCACCATTACCTCATATTTCCCATGAAATAAAGGTGATCCAACCAAAAGGCTTCAAATTTGAAAGGCCTATTTTTGGGGCCAGGAGAGATATGTATCTCCAAAGAGATCGACCAACGATCAAAACCAGTATGTGAGAGAATTCTAGCCTTCTTTTCCCAGGAGGTGAGGTAGACTTCTTCAAAGAGGAGGAAATGATCTAGCCTGGAAGTTATTTGGCATTCTCCCCCTCTTCTATTGTCCCAAGTAAAGGTGTCATTACTTGTAGGGATATCTATGAGATTGAGGCTTTCAATAGTGGATAGAAAGGCTTATGAACCCTTGTCCAGTTTCCTTATACCTCACTTCTTTTCCCCAAGATTCATTATCATGTTGAAGTCCCCAACAAGGATTTTATAGGGCATGTGGATGGAATCCACTGGATTAGAGATACATTGAAGCATCTTGATTCGATCAATCACTTTATATGGGCCATAGATATTGGTGATGCAGATGCTTTCATTAGAGCCTATAATTCTCAAGACAATAGTTATGGAGTGATGAGTAGCCAGAGAGGAGATGAGATTGTACTGTGAGATTTTCAATATGGTCATGATTCCTCTCACCACTCCTATGACAGAGTTGTCTATCTAACTGTAATGTTTGAAGAAGATTTTTTGCATGAGAGGAAGGTGAGATGACTCATGTTTTGTTTCTTGAATGAGGAGGATATCAGGTTTATCGACAAGGATTCTATTTTTCAATATTATTTACTTTGCAGGACCATTGCATCTTCTTATATTCCAAGTAATGCAATTAATTAGTAAAGAGAGGGGCTTGCAACTAGATCCTTTACCTTTCCTTCATTGACAAGCTTGGCTCTCAGTTCTTGAAGAAACTGACTGGTGGTTTTTTCCCCTTTTATGGCTTGGTCCTTTTGGGTTATACCTTCCCACTGATATGTTTTCTATTATGCCTTTAGATGCGTTGCGATGAGGTGGAGGATGAACTGCACTATGCTTCAGTTCCTCTTGGAGGCATTAGGCTCCTTCTATTTTTGGAGTTGGTGTTCTGGGATTGACTCTATTCCATTTGTCTTCCATTCCTCTACTATTGATGCTAGGTCTACTCCTTCCAATACTTATTCTATAACACTTTCCTGTAGGGTTTCATCCGTCAATATCTATTCCATTTCTATATCCTCTTGTGAGTTCTCATCTTCCTTATTGCTTTGATCTGCACCTCTATCTTCTTTTTCCCTATTTTCCCCGGTTTTCTTTTCTTCTCTTACTTCATCACCTATCGTGTAATTTGGAAATGACTGTTTTTGCAAATTGACTAGGGCGTTGAATTGGTTCTGAGTGAAAGCATGTGGTTGTTCCTTCTTTGTGTTGTTTTTCATGCTATTTTTATTTCTTGTATTGACTTTCGTGAAGCCTTCGCTATCCTTTTTCTTACCTTCTTGTTCAAATTTTGAGGGGTTCTGTTTTTAGGACTGTCCCTGAAGAGATGTCCATGTTCATGGCACTTCCTACATCGAAAGGGGATGCGTTCTAATATATGCTTTGGAGCCAGACTTCATCCATAAAAATTAGTTTTATGTCTTATTGGAGGGCCTCTAGAGACAAATATAGTATATATTATATATATATATAATTATATATATATATATATATATATTCTAGCATAGGAGACATAGTGCTACTTCTGGTGCCTTCAGACATTTTTATGTACTCTCCCAGCCAGTCTCCTATACCTTTTAGGACCATAGGATCCCAATAATCTATAGGCAGGGAATAGAGGCACACCCAGAACAAGACTCTTGTGAAATCCTCCTTCTCTGGAGTGAAGTTTTCTTTCCAGAATCTCATGTACAGTCCTACTGAGTTGAAGAAGTAGGGACCTCATTCAAATATCCTGTCATTATCTTCTAGGAGGTCAAATATTACTATGAAGAACCCTTTTGAGCCTAGTCGGAGTCTGATTTCACCCCTTGGTCTCCATTTGGTTTGGATCCACCAGTCAACAGGCCTTTCTCTATGGGACAGATGCCTATGAATTTGCAGATTACTAAATGTCCTTTCATATATTCTCTGTAAACAACTACTCCTGAGTTTTGGATTTCCAACTCTGGAATTCTATTGGCTTTTGGGTTACAATTACTCCTTGTTTTTGTTTCTTCTTGCTGCACCTGACTCTTTGTAGTGTTAGCTTCTGTTATTAAGGGGATGAGAGAGGTGGTGCCTTATGCTGAGTGATTCGCAACCTTTTTTCCTTTCTCATGCCTTATATCTTTGTTCTCTGGTTTCTCTCTTGAGAAGTGGGAGGTTGTGCTAGAGGCCATCTTGGTGAAAAAAGGGTGTTGGTTTGACAGGCGACCTATTACAATATCCTTGAAGGAGAGAGTGCCAGGGCCAACATCCAACTCTGCCATGGGAGATGGGGATGAGGGGGTGTAGTCAGGCTAAGACCTCGGCACACCAACAATGGTTGCCGCGAGAGCCGAGGGTCCTGATTAGGTTTCTCTGTCATGGGTACATTTACAATCATTTCAAAAAGCTTTTGCCTCAGTTTGCTTGGAAACATGGTATATATCATTCCTTGTTTGCACCCACTTTTCATTGGAATAAAATTTCCATGCACTTTGTGGGAGGTTTACCAACAAACAATAATGGACAAACTACCTGTTAATGGTAGTTGATAGGTGAAACAAGATGTGTTTTCTAATGCCCTGCAAAAATACCATCAATGGGAAAAAAGTAGAAAACATGTTCTCTGGACATGTCTGTGTGTGCTTTGGGATACCAAGGAGCATCTTTTTAGACAAGGACATGAGATTCCCTAGTTCCTTTTGGACTAGATTGTGGCAGAATATGGACTCAAAGTTGAGAGGTATGTATCATTCCATTTATAGATATGGGGGTTAAAATAAGTATTCAACAAGACTTTGGTGTAGCTTTTGAGGTGTTACAATTAGAAGCATCAAAATACCTCGAATGAAACTATGGGATATATATAACACTCTATAACAAATTAGTTCTCACTTCTCATAGTAATACCCCATTTGAAATTTATTTTGGTTATTTTCCTCCTTCATCTTTGGATGCAACATATGGACAACAAGGAGGAGTGAGGGAGGATCTTATAGGGGATGCCTCAGGGGAAAAATATATTTTTAATAATATTAGAAAAATCCATATACAAGTATAGGAGACACTGTAGAAGTCACACAAAAAATATAAGCCCGGGCATGATGAATATATAATAGAGAATTCCTTCAAGGTGGAAGACAAAGTATGGTTACAATTAAACAAGGAGAGGCTACAAAGTCTTGATAATATAATCAAGTCTTTATAATATGTTACCTTTCAGATATTAGAAAAGGTGGGAGATAATGTTTATATACTCAATCTACTCTCATATATGCACATTTACTCAGTGGTTAATTTAGAGAATCTAAAACTCTATTATGCTTCTATGCTAAATCAAGAAGAGGAATAGGTACTACCTTCTATAGAAGTTTTACCATGAGTTGCTCAAGTATATTTGAGAGATGATACAATATTGTAGAAGAGGTCCATAACTACAAGACATGGGTAGCATGATATTTAGATTATTTGGATTAAAAGACAACTTCTATTCAAAGCTAAATGGTACACAATAGAGAAGGTGGAGGAAAATTTTCCTCACCTCATTTAATAGAAACTTTTGGGGACCAAAATCCTTCCAAAAGCGGAAGGATGATGTCAACTTACATATGTCTTTTAGAACAACTACAAAAATCCACATTTAAATGTCAATCTAGGATTCATCTGCTATTTCAAGGATATGTGCAAAATATATGTAGGAAATAGATCCCTTTCTACTGCTAGTGATACTAATGGTCATGTAGCTAGAAAATTCACATGCCTATTAAATCCAACTCAAGCAATAAAAGATATGAAACCAATGCAATAGAAACTTCAATCAATTATAAGAGAATGCATAGGCTATATATAAAGGAAATTTAGTATACAAAAGAATTCTTAACATTCATATAAAATAGAGTCCTATCTTAATAGTAATTTAATCTTTGCAAGCAATAACAATTAAACCACAATACAAGTAACAACAATTAAACACCCCACAAGTAACAACAATTACACATTGTGCAAGTAACAAAAATTAAACATTCCATAAGTAACAATAATTAAACCACTCCACTCTGCAAGTAACTGCAATTAAACAGTTCCACAAGTAACAATAGTTAAACACTAAAAATAACAAGAAATAAAATAATTTACAAGTAATATTGGTTAAACCAAATTGAAAATAACAAGAAATAAATCAACCTGAAATGTCATTGTAGTATAATCCCAACTTCAGCAAATCAACCTTCTCAAGATAACATATGTAAAAAATAAGTTATGGAAATTAACAACTGCTCATAAAATAAAAGTATAAGGAATTACAAAATTCCTATGATAAGTCTAAATAATAAATGAAATTATAGAACCTAAGATATTTCTAATTAACAAATGAAACTATAGAACCTCACTGGTGAAGGGGTCCTCCTTCACCAATCAGAGAAACTAAATCTTACCCACAAATTAATGCTTTACATGATAGAAATTTACATACTTTATTAAAAAAATGATGCAACAATAATTTTATTGTATCATTGATTGATGATACAGCCCCTCTCTCCACTATTTCTTCCTCTAACATAACACACCCATCATTCTCTTTTCCCATACATTTACAAAAGAAAAGAGCGGGGGGTGAATTGGAATTAATTACCCCAAATCTGGACTATCAAATTTACAAGATATTGTGTTTTTTGTTTTTGGAAGATATTGTTTAGAAAAAAAAAGTTAATATCTGATGAAATTAGATTAATATATTATAAAACCATCTAATGATATGATGCAAATGTTTCAATTCATAATCGGTTGTTGTGTTTGGGACATAGTCTATCAACGATTGTAATAAGAAATATGCGCCTGAAATAATTGCACATAGTGCCCAATCCATGAAATTTTGCCAGAAATTGCTCACACATAAACTAATTCGGAATGTTCTCAGAAAACCCCATGTCACATATTTCTAATACTCATTTTATTTTGTTTGAAAATCACTTCCAAATTTTTCATCTAATTATTCCTAGCATGAGATGTTTGAACTATAGATCATGAGATGGAGCCTAATGGAGTTTATCTGGGTACAATTTAGGTAACAAAAATCCATGTTTTAGTTTCCTCCTGGATTTATGTTCATATTCCAACATGGAGGTTAGTTAATGTCACTGCATGGGAACCACTGGAACAACACTAGGAAAAACATCATTACTAAAACCAACAATAATCCTTTCTAATTTGTCAAAAATAAAGGAAACTAATCATGCATAACTACTTTAATACTTGTAAGATTAATGTGGTACATTCACAGAAAATCCTAGCAATATGGGTGATAGATGGGAAAAGTGTTGATAAATGTAAGTAGTTCCAGTCTCCATAATTGTTTTACTCATTTCAATATGTATCCTATGTAACAAATAATAAAAATAAAAATAAAGTTATTATTATTAAAGCATGGGTTTCATGCTCATTATTGATGGTATTCTAGGTAAAAGCATGTTCTTCATGCTTATAGGATATGTTAGGTCTTAAGATTTATTTTCATTAGTAAAAGAAGTCATCATCATGTTTATAATACCCTTTCAGGCAATTTGTAATAGTAAAAATAATTATTTTTTAATCTAGAAAGTCTTGGAATCTCCAAGAGTACATATCAGCCCTGAGATCATCAAGTCTACCTAAAGGAGGGAATTTGACCCCTTGAGAAGGATATATAAAGAGAAGTTCGACTTCATTTGAAAATACACTCACTCACAAGTTCGATCTACAAGAAATATTTTGATCTAAAGCTGGGAAGCTGGGAAGAAGGAGAGAAAATATCTAGAAGCACTTAGAAGGCCAAAATATATTGTATTTGGGTATTTGGGCTCTATCTCTCTCACACTTGAAAAATTATGTATTTGTTGGGCTGCAATAGGAGGCCGAAATTGCAAATTGGATTTGATGGAGGATGAAGTGCATAATCTGTAGCTGGAAGAAGGTGTTAGCACTCTGTAATTCCTCCAGGTTGAGGAGAGGAACACGAAGATAACCACAAACCACTTGGAAGCTGGAATCCAAGTGCTATCTCTGTCCAATTTTAGTCACTTAGATCTTAGGCTAGGTATGATGCTTAGAGGGACATATATTTTAAAGGTTTGTTGTCAGGGGAGAAGATAGGTCCATTGGTAAATATGGTCATATAAGTTGATTCTTTTCTAGTGATATGATGAAGAGAAAGAGGGGTATTATACAGGGGAAAAATATGGAGTATTTTTGGAGTTTTTTAGTCAAATTAATTGTAGGAGGGTGAGTAGAATATAGGTGGAAATGACATAAATAACATCAAATAATGGGATGAATTCTAAATGCCATTCAAGAAGAAAAGATAATTTGTTTAGCAAACGAAACCATAACACTTTTAAAGAAACTTCTGAGACAAATATTTGCTTATATAAACATGAAGACCCACATTCAAAGCATGATTGATAACAAAATATAACATACGAAACAAATAAGCACATCTCCATAGAAACTGACATAGGAATCCCTATAAAATCACACCTTTGTCTTTTCATTCACTGAAAAATATATTAGAAAAATGCAATACACAATGTCTCTTCTTCTAAAACCTAACGAACCCCTTGCTTCATTAAAATTACAACATAAATAGATCACAAAAAAGCATTACATACCTCTAAGAACTGAATTCCCTAATAGTAATTTTGTTTCTACTTAATGGAGTGAAAATAGAACTGTTCTTTTTTAAACTAGGAATTGTTTGACCAAGGCTTTCCAAAATAAATTTACATTAAATTCAAAGCTTAAATAGAGCTCCAAGGTCCTTAGATGCCTCATAATATTAACCAATATCATAAAAATAATTCACATAGCTTTTAGACATAAAATTCTCGGTCAAAAGGTTGATTGTGTGGAAGTGCAACGTCGGCTCTCCACAACCTCCTAGTTCAACAAAAACGTAGCATAGAAGTGCAATGAATCAATGTTTGATGTAGCTATGTTCACTCCCTGAGTTGCTTGATGACTGGTACATATGTGAAATGGTCTGGACAACATCAACTTCCCCACTAAAAACCTTCTTTTGTCATCCAAAGCTCCCAACTTTTAAAATTCCACCTACATCAAAAGCGCAGTGCTCGTGAAAGCGCAATGAAACCTGTCCTCTATGTGTTTTGACCAAAAATGAGGTCTTTGAACAATATGTACAACATTTTGATGATTCTAATATTCTCAATATCCCTTTTCAATCCTCCACTCACCAAAAAGATGACAAAATTCCTTATTTCCATCAAAACCCTAACCCTAATGCTTGGACAAAATACAAAATTGTTGTTTGAGATGCTCTTTTAATCAAAGTTTCATGGTTTCTTGAGTCTAGTTGACTATACTCTCAAGAAATATCAAACAGTACATTACGCCCTTATACACCCTCACTCAACCATCATTCTTGGGCAAAAAATAAAAAGGCCAAAATTACTTTGATTTACCTATTCTAGCATTCAAAATTTGGCTGCTTCAACCAACAAATCCAACTTACCTCTATCCTTGTCCTGTATCTCCTTCAACTTCTGCTTGGTAGCCCTCAACTCCCTCCTCATGGTAAGGTTTAAAGGTATGTTTCCCCTCATCTATATTTTTTTTCTTCTCTTCTTGTACTGCCTTCTCTTCTTGTATATGCAATTTTGTCGCTGAAGACCTAGTGACTCTAGCTGATGGAGCTTCTACCTCTTGAATTTCCTCTCTCACTATATTCTCCTTGCCTTTAAACTTAGTGACAGATGGTGTGGTATTTTTCACTGGTTCTTCTTCATTAGCCTTAGCTGTCCTTTCTAGAGAAACCTTCTCCAATTCCGATTTATCATTCTATAATTTGGAAATGACCAAGTGTGCTTTCTTGAACTATTCTTGCAATTCCAAAATCTCCTTGTCTCTATAACATGGAACAATGTCCTCTAGTATAGCCTCTAAAGGTCTAGATGGTTGCTCAAGTTTTTTTTCCAAGGGTAGTTTCTTTGCAGTAGATCTAGTGAGGGGCCTTTTGGGAACCTTCACTACTTCAGGAGAAACATGCAATATTTTTCCTTTCTTCTTTTATGATGAATGAACTGAAACTGAGGACATTTTGATTGAACTTTCAACTGGTTATTGTATGTCTTTTTCCACTGATGAGGGTATATCCTTCATACTCAGAGAACTAGTTGGTAAGTCACCTGCCAACTTTGAAAAATCTATAAATTACTGCATTGATTGATTTCTCCTATTTAGTTCCTCCAACACCAACAATTTAGTCAAAGAAAAGTAGAAAAGACTACGTTCCACTTGGATTTGTTTTCCTTGTACTTTATCTTCCATATTGCTAATGCTTATGAACAAATAGAAGGGTTAAATTCAAAGGACTATTTCCAGTGAAGTGCATCAAAATACTAAAGTGATATTAATAGATCCTCCCAAATCTTTCCTAATAGGTAAAGTATCTCTGGGTTGCCTTCAGAAGCTTGTTTTAGGGCTCAAGCAAGTATTCTCTAAGTACAATGGCTCCATACCCTTTGTTTTTGTATTTGAGTCAAGAAATATTTATAATTGGCTATGTCAAGAGCCATGCTCTTGAACCACTATTGTCCTTGTAGAGGAATCTCCACGGTAGCTGAGATAGTGACATCTGACAATGGAAAAATGAGCCCTCCAACCTTAACATCTAATCCACTGAAGCTCAAGGAAAATTCTTTGGTGAGACATACATTATACCCCTAGATCTTCCCAAAAAATCTAATGCAACTAACTTGTTCAAAGGAAAATCTTATTGATGGGTCTAAGTTTATCAAAGTGAGGTCTCGAGGTTCAAATCTCACAATATCACCTCCCTTGTGCTTTTTCCTATCTGTGGTTGTCATGATTTTCACAACAAATATGAATTCCAAGGTTCCTTGAATGCAGCTTGGTGTATATCAATTAAGTGCAACAAATGAGGTAGAAATGATGAAATGGAGCTTATATTAAAGTTTTATGACAATTCAGAATTAAATCTATGCATCGAAAAATCAAACAACACAACTCATCTCCGAAACCCAAAACAACAGCTAGCGTTTGCTTGGTCATAGTGGTAGAATTAAAAACAAAGGCGCAACACATGGGGGAAAAACATGCTTCTTTGATCTCTAGGGAAATCAACAACCACGTATGAAGTTTCAAATCACTTGAATGATATGTCAGGGTTCAATATCAAGGTGGAAAACAAACTATGAGTTTTTGGTGGGGGTGAGAACATGAAAACACAATGCAAAGGAAAAGTGCAGTGTATTCTCCAGCAAACACAACGAGCTAATAATTTAGAAGTTTTTAGGGTTTCAATGAATTTCCTCAACACATGGGAGTAGTTGCAATGACATGCAAAACAAAGACTTCAAGAAAATGAAGAATTGACACCTGGATAAGCAATTTTACCACTGACTTGGAAAATGTAGCACTTGTCTGTGAGCAAAACACCTCCCCTACCTCCGTTACGTAGTGAGCCTTAATTGATGTTCAACGATCTCTCAATGGAAAAATGAATGGATTTGTGGTGCTTTTGGAATTTAACCAACCATTTGAACTCCCAAGGTGGCTAAATTCAAATTTCAAGAATGGCTATGACAATATTTGAACCTCAATCATAAAACACAGTAGTTGCCAGAAGTGTAACATTATCCTCCCAACTGTTATACCAATGTGATGTCATGACAAGTTGTGATTTGACATTCTAACTGACCCAAGTGACCTTACAAATATGTGCCAATAATGATAAGACATGACACCATGACCTTACTGATGATTTTTTGGTGAAACATGGCCCTAGACTCATTTAACTCGACCTCTTAGGATATTAATGACTATTTTCATGATTCTTCACACTCGTTTACATAATTACATTCACTAATGAAATTTTTATTCTATACTAAGACGAATAGCTTAACCTCTACAAGATCATAGCAAGACCTATGTACATTTTCCAAAACAATTGAAAGATAAAACTTGTTTTATGACTACTATAATTATAGGATACTAATAGAATGAAAAACTCTTTTCTATACCTCGTTGACCTTGGGCAGTTGGCTTGCTCTAAGTAGGTCTTTGAAGTAGGTTGTATTATGGTTTCTTCTGAAGCTACAAGGCCGAAGTTGTAGGTCGAGTAGTAGCATCGAAGTTGGCAGTTAAAGGGTGCATGAAGCAATAGTTTGGTGTAGATGTAAAGAAGGACTTGAGGAAAGGCTGACTTGGTACTAGGATAAGGAACGAGTCTAAAGGATTGGCTCTTTGTATATTATTTGAAGCAAATTCTAAGAAGAGAAGAGTTTCCCAGTTTTCCCCTTGGAGAGTTTTTTCCCTAGATGAGAGACTACATCTGTGTCCTATTTTATTCTTGTAGTTTCTTGATATTTTTTGATGAAAAAATATCACTAAATAACATAAATAAGATAACTAAATATTCACAAGAAAATAGCAAGGTTAAAGAAAATAAGTTATCATTGCTGCCACTTTAAATTTTCTAACACAAAGATCATGAAAAATAAGACAATTTGATGGAACAACATGTGATTTGGATTGGATCATTAAATTAATTTTCATCCATATTGATGCTTTTAGAGTGGAAAAATTGGAGGAATTAGTTCACATGACCATTTTTATTGGTAGGTCCCAATTTGGTGAATTGGGGTTTGAAACCTTTAAGAATTAGTTTGAGGAATAAAGTGAAATTTTGATGGGGGTAAAACCTTATTACTTAAGAATAAAACTCCCTAGAACTATTATACACACAAATACCTTTTGAATGGTGCAAAAATTCCCTCAATAGGATTTTGTATGTAAACATTATGCTACTCGAAAGTTAGCCTTGTTGTTTTAATCACCAAGATTTTAGAGGATGCCACGCCAACCCCTATTATTCATGGAAAAGGGGTTAGCCACATGATCATAATGAAGAATACCAGAAACTTTTATAATGTAACTCTATTTAAGAGTTGCAAGAGTCAAACTTAACCATTAGTTGGTTATTGGGTCATGTTATAACTAGGCCATTAGGAGGAAAAGGGGTTCCATTTTGTTCAAGTGCATTTTGTTCCACAGATGAGAGGAGTAGAAAATAGTGGATAGGGGAAGAGAAAATAAAGAGAGCTTGTGCATTGTAGTATCCCATAGGACATAGGTCTTAATTATTTGTACTTGCATCCATTTTTCATTTAGAGAAATAAAGTAGAGTGCCTTCGCCTTTTAGCTAGGTTTCCTCCTAAAAGGATTTTCCAAGTTATATATTGTGTTAACTTTTGACTTTATTTTTTTTTCATTAACCTCTTTTTTATACATAATTATAATTTGGATGCATATGCAATAAATACTAATCAACATATTAGTAAATATAAGGAGAATAAACCCTCATAGTGTAGTTTTTCAATTTTTCTAATATATTTTAGTAGAGTTGTTGTGATGAATTGTATAGTGGAAGATCTACGAATTTGTGGATTGATAAAGGATGCCTTTACCAAAGGGTTGGGTTTCACCCACTAACCATATCAAGGCACTAATACCTATAAATAATGATAAAAGAATTGTGAAAAGCTCTTTCTTGGAGGTTAAAGAGATCATCTAAATGTAAGGTGTAGTGCTTCAAGGCATTGTTCATGGATTTGGACGCCTCGAAGTTTTCTTTAGGACCTAAGGCATGAACATCTTCTTGAGATCATTTACAAGGCCTTGGTACACATACTTATTGTTTAAAGCCACCTAATGGCATCAACATTTATATTAATAGTCAAATGATATATTCAAAATGTCACGCGTGGTTGTTTGAGGCATCCTTCTTGGCCCTAGTGGCACGAAACTTCCTTTAAGGTCTAACATGACTATTTCCTTCCTTACCATGTTGAGGGTCTCAAGACAAATACTGAATATTAAAAAATGTTAGTGGTTCCTATATATATAGTTACAGGAAAATGATGTCCTTGATAGGTCATTTGTGGTGGTTCAAAGTGTTGTTCTAGGCCCTAGAAGCCTAAAAGATTCATTTAGGGTCTATCTCTTTGACTTTTTCTGTTAACCATATCCAAGTTTTGAAGCCTCATGTTCAATGCTCAAACACTTATAATTCTTACTATCTCCACCACGAGACTAAGAATCCACTTGAAACATCTATTGTTCTAGATCAACATGTTGTTGATGATATTGGATGCCTACAAGATTCCTTTGGCACATTCTTGTTAGATGTATCTAGTGAATGACTAGGAAAAAAGGATGTGAATGTTATAGAAATCTATACACACTCTAAAATCAATGTGCAATTTAAAGCATTTTCATCTTTCTTTTATTCAATTATTTTTGCATAGGAGTGAAGACTTAGGCATAATTATTTGATTATTCGATTACCATGGATTTTGGTACAGAATGAAAAACTAGTGATTTGGAGTGAAAATACACCAAAACCTCCACATTTGGAATACTTCTCAATATATATATTCTTCAGGCTCTTTTGTATAAGATATAGAAATCCATCATGAAACTACACATACACATGTAGAATTGACTCTCTCTCTCTCTCTCTCTCTCTCTCTCTCTCTCTCTA
>APFE030304962.1:40151-68780 GCA_000404065.3 Pinus taeda | reverse complement strand
CTCTCTCCTTCTTCCCGATTCTCTCATGAATCTTTCAGTTTTTATTACACATACACTCAGATACATTTAGTTTTAACTGATTTTTAACTAAAATTAGTTTATTAACCGAATCTTGTTCAAGATTGGCCTGGCTGTCCATGTGGTTGTCCACCTGTCCTCTTTCTCTAATTTTCTTTCATTGAGGTGTCGAGATGCTCCTGCATCAGGTTTTCTGAAAGACATTTATCTACAATATGGATCACAAAAGTCTCAAATCATTACTTGTACTAATGAACCATATTGGTTAGTTCTCTGAAAGACATTTATTTACAATATGGATCACAAAAGTCTCAAATCTAAAAAAAAATCATTAACAACATTTATCTACAATATAGATCACAAAAGTCTCAAATCATTACTTGTCTTGAAAATGAACCATATTAATTAGTTCTCTAAAAGACATTTATTTACCATAAAAATCATAAGAATCTCAATTCTATTGAAAAAATCATTAACCACTCATAAAAACCATTAACAAGTTATAAAAACCCTACATATTTGTAATCCAAATATATACACTCGTTATGAACTTTTATTTAGTTATATAAATGTATAATATATATAATATATTATATATATAATCTTGAGCTTTTTCTATATGCACAGATTTCACGTGGACGCATGCAAAGACAAAAATCGGTTTTATGCTGCCCGAATCAGGGCATATGGCGTTAGCCTGGGTGGCGGAAATTTCAAAGGGTTGAAGTGTCCATTTTATAAAAATTGCAGACAGAGAAAATCAAGCACTCTGCTTGTTGGTGGGTTGGTTGGTGGGCGGGCGAGCCTCCAATTTCAAAAAGTCACTTTAATATTTGACTTGAATGGCATTTGTAGGGATTTATAGATCAAATGGTTTTAGCCTGTAAGCACAAGCAGGCTGATCAAACGCAAAACGGCCGTAGATATTGCAGAGAAGTTCAGCTAAGATCGAAATCAATGACAGAATCAGTTTTGAGCTGTACTTTTCTTGTGTTGCTGCTGCTGCTTCATCCAATAATATCACACGGTGTAGAAGACGGGCCAGAAAGTCGATGCCCGGACACTGCAGAAAAAACAGCAAATAAAAAAGAAAATATATGTATCAAGATTTGTGGGAGCAGAACAATCTCCCGAAAGGTCAGTTCTCGAAATTATGTTGCAGCCATCCTTGGACTTAATTTTGCCGTTGCAGTATTTTGGATGACATTTGGAAATCTCTGTTTGAAGTTGTTGACGATGAATTCCAGTGAAAATATGATTAATCTGGCTGCATCTCGCCACAATATTTCCTCTGCCATGGATGACTTTAACGAATATGGCATCATGTCGCGAAGCAGGATTCGTAGCGGGAACGTTCAGCACCAGGCCGAGAACTACTAGAACGTGTATTCTTGACAGTGTTGATGTACTTTTTTATATATTGCGTATATTTTTTTTAGTGGTGGGAAATATCTGTGGAGTTATAGTTTCATTAATACATTGAGATAATATATGGTGGGAATTATTTCAGGTTGTTTTTATTAATGTTTGTGCAGTTATAGTTTTATTAATGTCCTGGGCAGTATATTGGATGTAAGCAAGTACAAAATATGTCACCAAGTCAATATTTGTGGAGCTATAAATTAGTTAATGCACTGGATATTATATTAGATTTAAGCTAAGTACAAAATATTTCACCCTTAGATTTAACCAAATACAAAATCCAATAGATGACATATACTATCTCAATGTATTAGTGAAGTTAATGAAGTTATAGCTTTACAAATATTGGTTACTTCAGGTTGTTGGCCAGGCATACATATTATGTTTTTCTCTGTCTCCACTTCCAAACCAATCCAATGGCTGTGCTTACCTCCCATATGCAACGGTCTCCGAACCCGATTTTGTAATAAGATGTCTGTAAATGTTACAGTAAAATTTCAATAAATTAGATGGTGTGAACATGCACCCTCGTGTTGATAAATTTGATTGTTTTGATTTGTATCTAAAGAAACGTTAAAGGATTTGCATGTCTTCGCTGGTCATTTTCTTGTTTTTCAATGTTATTCATTATTTTACCATGTTTCTCTTCTTTACTAATGTTTATTGGATTTACATTAACAGAACATATTTTGGAATATGTTTACATTTACATAATTACATTAATAAATATTTTTTTTTTTAATTAATGTTTATTGGATTTAATTAACATATATTTGGAATATGTCTTGTTTTATATTAATAAATGAGCAGTTGTGGTGATCTGGAGAGTTTTATTTTAATATAATTTTATATGAAATATATAGAAAAAAAATTTATTCTTAATTTGAAATTATAAGAAATTTATTTTATTATTTTATTTATTTTTTTTAGCATAATTATTATTAGTCTTTGGGAGATAATGAGAATTGATTTTGCAAAACATAAATAACATTAAAGATATTGTATATCTAAGTTCAAAGAAAAATTGTGGTGTGAGAAAGATTTAGCGTCTAAAAGAAAATTAAGTTATTATAAGAAGGTCATCAACCCCACCCTTGAAGATCAAAAGTATCTCTCGATTTTAACTAGCTCAAAGAAGAAAATTAATATAGCAAAGATTAGAATGAATTCTCGTGAGCTCCATAGTGAAACAGGCGGTTGGGAAATTCCTAAAACGCCATGGATGGAAACTATATGCCATATTTGTGAGAATAGGAGCATCGAGGATGAAAACCACTTCCTCTTAGAGTGCCCTGCATACAACCACATTAGATCTCAATTTCACAACCTATGTTACAATAGTGACCTTCCTAGCCTTTTACAATGCCAAAATTATAGTGAACTCGGGAGGCTTCTCTCCAAGCTTTTTGAGCATAGGAATCAAAATAAATAATTTGTCTTTTTAGGTCAGATAGATCATTATTTGGTCTCAGCGGACGATAACCACCACCATCATCATCATCATCATCATTATTTTATTTTTATTTTTAATCCTAATCTCTATTTTTATATTAAACATAAATTATAACTTATATATTAAAAATTATTAATTAATTAATTTTAACTAATTATTGAATTAGTTCAATTTAACGGGATTGACTCATAATAATATTATTTAAATATTAGAAATAATAATTAAAATTAAAATTTTATAAATATAAATTTGTCGTTAGAATTAGCCCTTAGTTAATTTATTCGTTGGAGTTTTTGTTCAGATTATTTAACCATGAGCCATATTGGCTGGTTCGAAACGCGTGGACAAATATCTGTCTACATATAATTTACACCAAAGTTACTCCTTCAACCATTATAAATCACAGAAGGCTCAATTCAATTATTAAAACTATTTATTAAGACGCATTATAAATTCCTTTTTATAATGTTAATTTACTAAATTGGAATCGATTGAGAAATGTGGTTTTATCAAACGGAAGGACGTGGTGACAGCAACAGATGGCCTACCACTCTACCCAGGAAAACGAAAACAGATCGGAAACTTTATTCACGCGTATCAAACTGAAAGACTATTAACAGTTCCAAAACTTTTTATAAATAATTATAAAACTGAAAGACTATTAACAGTTCCAAAACTTTTTATAAATAATTATAACGCGTGCCACGTTGCATTAATTAATTTTTAATAAATTAAAATACAAGCATATTAAAGAAATTGAAAAACTATTTATATGAATTATGTATTAGAGAAGTAAAGAATATTTATATGAATTATGTATTAGAGTAAAGAATATTTTTTAGATCATGAAATTTTGATCATTCATAATTTTAAAATTTGAAATCAACTTAAATTTAATTTCAATATAATTTATGTTTTGGGTGTAATAATTTTAATTTAATTATGAATTTTATATAATTTTAATTTATTTATCAATAATAGTTAATAATGGATGGATGGTAGATTTAATATTCATAACAATATATACAAATTAAAAGTTGAAAAAAAAATCTAGAAAGTAATGTTTTTTTTCTTTTTTTCTATTAAATTGAGTAATTAAAAAAATATAATATGAACAAATGTGATGAAGTGATTTATGGTTTTGGGGATATGGTGTTGATAAGCCCTAGTATTATGACAAGGCCTACTTGATGCAGGAGCATCAAGACCATCCTCATTTGTAAATATGGAATAAAGAAGGGGTGTGATAATTTTAAGTATTTTGTTATTAAAATAGGAAGTAAAGCTATGTAAATATTCTTTTTCCGAAAGATATGGGAAAAATAGTTTAGGAAAGAGAATTTAGATAGAAATTCTATGTTTTTTTTAGTTAAAATTAGGATAAAATATGGAATAAAGTTTTCAGCTTTAAATCATTGTGTAAAAGGGAAAAAGCTTACTTTTGTAGAAAATAAGGTGTAGGAAGACCTATCCCTTATGTATCTATAAAATAAAGTGGCAAGAAGCTCTCATGATCATCAGAGAGAGTGTGTGACTCAGAGTAGGGTTAAACAGCAAGGCTGTAAGCCTTCAGCAATTGTAAAGGCCACCGAATTGAAATATCTTGCCAGAAAAAGTTGTAAGTCATTGTTTTGTTTCAGTTTATATACATTGATTGATTGTGGAAAGGTATGGTTATTTCTGGTCAAATGTATATATATGTTTAAGGAATGGAATAGAATCGCGAGTTCTACAATAAAAACAACAGTGCATTGAATTGTTATTATGCGTTCCGTGTATGGCGAAAATGGTGTAATTTTTATGCAATGCAAAGTGTATTTAATCGTAGAATCGCTGTGGGTTTCCCTATTGTATGGACAACGGAACAGTAGTTTGATAATAGCCGTTAACTCATTGTACCGTGAGCTTAAATCTGTGGGCGCGCACCATAAACAAGTATGATACTAGGTTGGATTATGATTATAATTGTTGCATGCGATTTTCACTAGTTGGAATTATTGTGCGTATTTGAGTTGCTGTGCGGCCACATATGTATTGGTTGTATTGACTGTGTGCGGATTCATGAGGGCTGTCTGCGGCCTACTCATATATTTGTCTAACTGCCAGCGGAGAGGATTGAAATGATATATCCATAATTGCACATTAATACCTCTTAACTGTTTGACGCAAGTGCATGGAAAGAATTTGAACCTTTACAAATATTATATGAGTGGAATCCATTGTTGTGTTTTGAATCTTCATTTGTATTAACTGGGTAGTCAAGAAATCAAGGTTCGGGGCAGAAATTAAAAGTGTTCTGATTATACATTGGACAGTTTTATTTTGATGGCTTAATTTAACGCCATGGATGGGAACTGAGACTTATGGCATTGTTTATCGGATCCGCAAATTGGATGAAAAATTGAAAAGGGTTGGTCCACGATTAGCCTTATAGCGAGAGAAAATTTGGGCAATTTAATGATAGAATGGATTTGCCAGGGGCTTGGGACGAACTTCGGAAACAGGCTAGAAAATTAGAAGGGCAATAGGATGAGCAGTTGTCTTCTTACAGAAGACTAGTCAACACCAAAGTCGAAGGGTCTGAGCAAGAGAATAAATGAGTTATGACTCCTGTATGGATAATCGGTTAAGTTTGTCAATGAGACAGTGTTTGAACTGATTTGTTCTCGAGGTGGAAAAAGCTGAGAACCATTCTTATATACTTTATTGAAGATCCTGGGTATATGCAGGTTGTCCTTTTGGCCTGAATGCTCCTGCATCAGAATTCCAGATAAGCATGCAGTTACAAGAGGAGCTGAAGAAGCTTAAGCAGATGATGGATGAACACTTGAAACAGGAAGAACTCAAAGCAGCAAAGCAGCAGAGTTGAAAGAGGAGGTTTCCATTGATGAAAAAGAGGAGAGAGAGAGAGGGAGATGCCAAAAGTATTGTGAAAAAAAATCACTCTCGGTGTTCTTTGAAACTCGATGAGATTGACGATATCTTGTTAATATTGTTAATATGAATCTGCGTATTCCATAGGTTAGGACTGTGTATTAAGCGAATGTCTATCTGTTCATTTTGTGAAGCACCTTTCTGTTATGTTTGAAAGCATTACCTGCATGCAAGCGCTTAAAGCTTGCCACAACAACAGAAGAACCCTTCCAATTTCGTCGTCGACTCCGAATTCAATCGCACAGGTCCATAATATACAACAGGATCATTCGCGGTATTCGCTACGAGAAGGTGGGTTAACCGTTCTGAGTTCTCAGGTTCCTCACAGTGCGGGAGAGAAATTAAAAAGTGGGGTGAATTCTTGTTGTGACGGGTTTAGAGTTATAAGAGCTGAACGACATAATACTCAGCTTCAGTCAACGCCGCTTCGAGTGGTCAATGCGCAGCGCGCTTGGAGACCACGGAAATATCCGGTAATTAATCCCTTGAATAACTGTCCAGGCTTGAAAATGCCACAGTAAGGATCACGGTTTTCCAACTTAGTTTGGCTGTTAAAAGAGCGTGCTGAGCGAGGTTATTACCGCCGGGTCAAATATTTTGTGGCATACCCTTGCAATTAAATTGGCTTTGTTTTAAACTCAGTCCAAACCACATGCATGTTAAACGCTGCGACAACGACTTCAAATTGTCCCAATATACAGTAAAGGCTTTAATGCTGCTATATTTGGTGGAGGATAGGATACGCGCAGTGGAAGCGTGGTGAATAATAGAACAATATTTTAAAAATCCGTGGAAACTCGGTAAGCACTTGCATGAGGTTTTGGAATTAGATGTTATTGGTTTCTACAATGCATTTGCTCAGAAGGACAAATAGTTGAGAGGTAATGGGCAAGCAGTAAATGGTAAGTAGAAAATGCACGAATCCTGTTGTATTGATGGCATATGAGTAATTTGTACAATGAAAATAGCATAGCGCTGTAACTGTATGGATGGTATGTGAAGGCATAGGTCCGAGACTGAATACAAGGACTCGATTCAAGGGAAAGTTATAATGTGGGGGTAGAGGTACTTTAATGGAGTTGAATGTCGAAGGAATTTGATTATTGACTAGATTTCTAAATCCTATGAGATTCTGATTGGAAAAGTTGAGATTGCCAGATTTAGTTTATTAGGGAAATGGAGGAAATGCATTCTTACATGCTTGATGGCCTCCCGCCACGTATGACTCCTAATGGACAAGCGTATTAGTTGTAATCTTAAATGCGATGGTTAATGTCACGGTACGCGCCTTGGACTCCGGTTTAGGGTTTGGGGAAACTTGTTTAACCGGCTCTCACCTATACTAACCGGTCAGCACGAAACAAAAAGCGTTGACAACCCCAGTGTTAATTCATTTCTTCTCCCGGTCCGCGGGGTCACTCTGCCAAGTTCTTCAGCTGCTCTGTTTTAAACAAAACCTGTTCTTTCTGCGACTGTGCTAAGGTCGACCCTGTGGCTAACTCCGCCTCGAAATGGTGTCAATGGTAAACTCCTTCGCCTGTAAGAGTTCAATCACTGGTTGCGTTGATTTTGATACTGTGAGTATGGGTTTCTGATTTGTTTCCGCCTCGCTACTGGTTATTTACTTATGGTTCGATTTGTTTTGGGACCTAGCAGGTCCGTCGTCCTCCCAGCTTTGGTTCAACTTCGATAACCAGGTATTACACTCATTCCATGCTATTTTCACTTCGTTTCGTTATATTGGCCCTGACCGTCTCGGCCACTGTCCTCAGGTTATTATGCTTGGTGTGTTGGGTCTTCTCCTCGTCGCCTGGCTGCCTGGTAAACCCTAATATTCTTCATCCGCCTGTATTCGTTACTGTTTTAATACAAGTATTGTGTGTGCAGGGTTTAACTTTCCGTCGTTGCTTCTTGCAGGTGAATGCTGGTCCGGTTGTCAGTTTCGTGACGATGTTGCTCGCGTTGTTCCCTCGCTTCTCACGGGTAGTGACTTGACATACTCCTGTGGTGTTGTAGTTATCGTCTATGTCGTTTCTTTAGCCTTCCTCTATGGCAGTAGGGTATGGTCTCGGTCTGTAAGCTTTTGAAATGTCGTTGTAATCATAGCTCGACTTTCTCTCTGTGTAGTTTTTTTAAATGGTATCTGTGGTTTCAAACCGTCGTGGGTTTTTCTGGACTTCGGCTCTGTGGATACAATCCGGTCTTTGCTTCTGTTGGTTGATACTCGTGGGTTTCGAACCCCTGCTCTACTTGATTATCTTGGTTCACAGTTTTGAACCGAGGGTTTTGACCAAACCCTGGTCCACTCCTCCTTAAACTGTTATGAATGTAAACTATTCGGCCTTCATCGATTAATACATGATATCTTTGCAGTCTTCGTCCTGTAGGATATTCGGTGGATACCGAACTCACTTTGCATGCATTTTATGATACATGAGTTCGACTGTAATCTGGTTCTAGTTTGTTATTCAGGTCTTATGGCTACATAAAGTTCTGGTTATGCGATGACTATCTGTCCTTTTACATATATTAAATGGAAAAGAAGGAAGACTCTGGTTCTTGTTACGTCTTTCTAATTGCTTGTAATTGTTCTTTACATTATCATACGAAAAGAAAGAAATGTCCTTATTCTTGGTTATAATGTGCTATCAGAAAATATGATAATCGTTGTTGGAATACCTGTTTTCCGTTCACACATACTTGTTTAGTTGCCTTTCTGGTTTTCGTAATTTTTGTTGCCTGAATTTCTTCTGCCGCGCCTTTCTCTGGGTGTACACTTGTGTGTACAGTCGAGTCTGTGCGTTGGTGGGAGGGAGTTATTTGCTTGCGCTCGCTCCACTTACAATCGACCTGATTTCTGCTGTAATGAAATTTACAATGAACAGAAATAATGTGCTGGAACTTACAGTATACAGGAATAATATATTGTGTTACGACATTTGTAACAGTGATGAAAAAAAACAAGTAATTAATGTATCTAGAAAATGACTGTGTGTTTCTATTTTGTTTGTCACAATTGAGAGAGGAAACTTTACAATCTTTTTTTTTGTCCTTTTAACTCAGAGAGTCCAACTGTTCCTGTTTGGTTGGAACCAACCCAACAGATTGACAACTGTTTGCTAATAACTGTTTTAAACTAACACAATGCTTCTTGTAAATAAAATCAAACTAATCCACCAAACTGTTTCTAACTCCTAAGTAAAACAAGATAAATGCATGGCTCATAAAAGTAAATAATAAAAAAAAACAGTAACCAAAGTAACCGACAAGGTGTCCAAATTCTGCCTGAGACTGCCAGCCTCATTCTGCCTCCTCAAAGCTGGATGCTCCTGCATCAATGCTTAGTGTATTATGACCAGTGTGCGTGGAATGACCAAGAGCATCATATATTTGTTTACAGGAGCTTGTATAAGTATCCAGAGGCGACAGAGTATCCTTGATTCCAAGGTTCTTGCTTAGATCCGGAGCCTAGAGTTTGCATATCTTTATGTCGACTCCTGAAAAATGCAGATTTAGTGCTCAGTTGTGTTTTTACAGTGATTCCAGAATTGCGCCATATAATATCTTGCTCATGAAAATCGCTGGATAAACAATTAGGAGGTTTAAAACTAGGAAAAAAAGAACGGAATTGCATTTTAATGGGCAGTATTGGATGATCCTGGTTTATGTGGGTTACCCTGCATCCAATGGTATCAGAGCTGGAACAGCTTTCTTTGAAGGTTCAAGTGTTTTTTTTGTTAATTGCATGTGATGATTTTTGGGACTGATGAATATTGATTTACAGGAATAGTGAAGAAATCTCAGTGGGAAGAAGTAGAAGTGAATGTGGTAGAACCTAAGGATTCAACAGAGGTTGAATAAAGTTGCAGATGAGGGAAGCCTACATGAGCAGTAGAGGATGCTCAAAAGGTTCCAGCAGAGAACCAATGATTACCAAAAGACCATATCTGGCGGGAAGGATTGGTGAGGTAAGTGGCAGCAAGAGAGTTTGCTGTGGTAGAGGCTTCATGCAACTCATAGGTGAGGAACTCATGGCGAAAGATATGACTACTAAAACTCATAAAGGAGAGAGCAAAGGTTCAGAAAGAGGCCACAAAAGAAAGGAGGAGAAATATTCCAAGGCGAATGGCAGAAGACAACAGTTGACTGAGGAAGAGTATGAGAAAGAGAAAGCTGAGATAGCAGCTCATCTTGAACTATTAATGGAGTTGTTGCAGGAAAATGTGAGAGACTAGAGACATGGTTTAGTGATGAGGAAGAGAGTGAAGTGGCAGAGGCTATAGCAGAAAAGAGATTTACACATGCAATTAACAGAAGCGAAGATTATTGATGATTTCTTGAATTATTGGGCAAATCCAGATGAGCTGGATAATGTGGACTCTTGTGTTTGTATAGCTGACAATTGTGATGTGATTACAAGTGTTGAGGAGAATGTGCCATCTTATGAAATTGTTACAGCACAAGAGGAAGTTCTTGTAGATGTAGAAGAAGTGAATCAGTTTGAAGCACAGATAAAGGAAGTAATAGTTGATACTGAAAGTTTATGTATGAATGCAGATGATGATGAGGTGCTTCAACGATGCTACAGAGAGATTGCGTTATTAGAATACTAGTTGGAGAATCTAGACTATGATAGGGAGATTGCAGAAGAAAGAGGCCAGTGCAGTGAACAACAGGAAAAAGTTGCAGATGAAATTGCAGGTGATGAGCAAAAGAATGTTGCAAAGGGATAGGAAGTTTGGGAGGCAGCAACATCCATAGTGACAACTAAGACAACACTAGCAGCAGAAGAGGCACTGAAGCCTTCTACTTTTTATTCTAACAATTGTTTTGTGAGTACAGGTCTTATTGAAGATGCTGGAGAAAATTTGTTAGACAGAGAAATTGAACTGATGAGGCGGATAATGATGAAGGAATCCCGGAAGAGACCAGCAGCAGTAAAACAAAGGAGAAGCAGCAAAAGGAAGACAACAGAAGATTGCAAGAGTGCAGCTAGTGGAGCAAAGCAGCATAAGGTGTGGAGACTTAGAGAAGAACCATAGACAAAAGCAGCGACAAATGGAAACTTAAAGAACAAAGTGTGGGATCCAGGTATACACAGATCGGAACACATGATCAGGAGATCATGATTAATTTTAAGGTTGGGTATATGATGCAGGAGCATCAAGACCATCCTCATTTGTAAATATGGAATAAAGAGGGGGTGTGATAATTTTAAGTATTTTGTTATTAAAATAGGAAGTAAAGCTATGTAAATATTCTTTTTCTGAAGGATATGGGAAAAATAGTTTAGGAAAGAGAATTTGGATAGAAATTCTACGTTTATTTTAGTTAAAATTAGGATAAAATAGGGAATAAAGATTCTAGCTTTAAATCATTGTGTAAAAGGGAAAAAGCTTTCTTTTGTAGAAGATAAGGTCTGGGAAGACCTATCCCTTATGTATCTATAAAATAAAGTGGCAAGAAGCTCTCATGATCATCAGAGAGAGTGTGTGACTGAGAGTAGGCTTAAACAGCAAGGTTGTAAGCCTTCAACAATTGTAAAGGCCACATAATTGAAATATCTGGCCAGAAAAAGTTGTAAGTCATTGTTTTGTTTCAGTTTATATACATTCATTGATTGTGGAAAGGTATGGTTATTTCTGGTCAAATGTATATATATGTTTAACGAATGGAATAGAATCGCGAGTTCTACAATAAAAACAACAGCACCTTGAATTGTTATTATGCGTTCCGTGTATGGCGAAAATGGTGTAATTGTTATGCAATGCAGAGTGTATTTAACCGTAGAATCGCTGTGGGTTTTCCTATTGTATGGACAGTGGAACAGTAGTTTGATAATAGCCGTGAACTCATTGTACCGTGAGCTTAAATCTATGGGCGCGCACCATAAACAAGTATGATACCAGGCTAGATTATGATTATAATTGTTGCATGCGATATTCATTAGTTGGAATTATTGTGCGTATTTGAGCTGCTGTGCAGCCACATATGTATTGGTTGTATTGACTGTGTGCAGATTCATGAGGCCTGCCTGTGGCCTACTCATATATTTGTCTAACTGCCGGCGGAGAGGATTGAAATGATATATCCATAATTGCACATTAATACCTCTTAATTGTTTGACGCAAGTGCGTGGAAAGAATTTGAACCTTTACAAATATTATATGAGTGGAAATCCATTGTTGTGTTTTGAATCTTCATTTGTATTAACTGGGTAGTCAAGAAATCAAGGTTCGGGGCAGAAATTAAAAGTATTCTGATTATACATTGGACAGTTTTATTTTGATGGCTTAATTTACCGCCATGGATGGGGACCGAGACTTCTGGCACTGTTTATCGGATCCGCAAATTGGATGGAAAATTGAAAAGGGTTGGTCCACGATTAGCCTGACAGCGAGAGAAAATTTGGGCAATTTAATGATAGAATGGATTTGCCAGGGACTTGGGATGAACTTTGGAAACAGGCCAAAAAATTAGAAGGGCAATAGGATGAGAAGTTGTCTTCTTACAGAAGACTAGTCAACACCAAAGTCGAGGGGTCTGAGCAAGAGAATACATGAGTTATGACTCTACTGTATGGAGAATCAGTTAAGTTTGTCAATGAGACAGCATTTGAACTGATTTGTTCTTGAGGTGGAAAAAGCTGAGAACCATTTTTATATACTTTGTTGAAGATCCTGGGTATATGCAGGTTGTCCCTGCATCACTATTTACATATTAACCAATCTAGATCCATCTTAACTTCGGATCTACCAGTGTAGATCCATCTTAACCACGGATCTAGCAAGAGCCGAGAGGGATCAAATCTCTTGAGGTGGAAACCTATGTTTGCATCTCCACAGATTTGTTGCCTCTAGAAGCCTGACAATTAAGATATATATAAACCACTTGTAATTTTTCTTTGTTTAAATTGCATCTTTGAATTTTTCATTGTTTAAGTTGCATCTTTAATGTATAAAATGGATTCAACATCTTCAAAATTTACTTGGACATAAATAGTAAAATATATATATATATATATATATATATATATATATATATATATATATATATATATATATATATATATATATATATATATATATATTTCAATTGCTTTATACAATGTATATATAGTTATTCTTTTGTTTTTTTTAACTTTTAACAAGTATAGGAGACACTTTAGAAGTCACACAAAAAATATAAGCTCGGGCATGATGAATATATAATAGAGAATTCCTTCAAGGTGGAAGACAAAGTATGGTTACAATTAAACAAGGAGAGGCTACAATGTCTTGATGATATAATCAAGTCTTTATAATATGTTACCTTTCAGATATTAGAAAAGGTGGGGGATAATGTTTATATACTCAATCTACTCTCATATATGCACATTTACTCAGTGGTTAATTTAGAGAATCTAAAACTCTATTATGCTTCTATGCTAAATCAAGAAGAGGAATAGGTACTACCTTCTATAGAAGTTTTACCATGAGTTGCTCAAGTAGATTTGATAGATGATACAATATTGTAGAAGAGGTCCATAATTACATGTCATGGGTAGCATTATATTTAGATTATTTGGATTAAAAGACAACTTCTATTCAAAGCTAAATCGTACACAAGAGAGAAGGTGGAGGAAAATTTTCCTCACCTCATTTAATAGAAGCTTTTTGGGACCAAAATCCTTCCAAAAGGGGAAGTATGATGTCAACTTACATAGGTCTTTTAGAACAACTACAAAAATCCAGATTTAAATGTCAATCTAGGGTTCATCTTTTCAAGGATATGTGCAAAATATATGTAGGAAATAGATCCCTTTCTACTGCTAGTGATTCTAATGGTCATGTAGCTAGAAAACTCACATGCCTATTAAATCCAAGTTAAGCAATAAAATATATGCAACCAATGCAATAGAAACTTCAATCAATTATAAGATAATGCATAGGCTATATATAAAGGAAATTTAGTCTACAAAAGAATTCTTAAAATTCATATGAAATAGAGTCCTATCTTAATAGTAATTCAATCTCCGCAAACAATAACAATTAAACCACAGTACAAGTAACAACAATTAAACACCAGACAAGTAACAACAATTACACATTTTGCAAGTAACAAAAATTAAACATTCCATAAGTAACAATAATTAAACCACTCCACTCTGCAAGTAACTGCAATTAAATGATTCCACAAGTAGCAATAGTTAAACATACTAAAAATAACAAGAAATAAAACACTTTGCAAGTAATATTGGTTAAACCATATTGTAAATAACACGAGATAAATCAACCTAAAATGTCATTGTATTAGAATCCCAACTTCAGCAAATCAACGTTCTCAAGATAACATATGTAAAAAATAAGGTATGGAAATTAACAACTGCTCATAAAATAAAAGTATAAGGAATTACAAAATTCCTATGATAAATCTAAATAATAAATGAAATTGTAGAACCTAAGATATTTCTAATTAACAAATGAAACTATAGAACCTCACTGGTGAAGGGTCCTCCTTCACCAATCAGAGCAACTAAATCTTACCCACAAATTAATGCTTAAGATGATAGAAATTTACATACTTTATTAAAATAAATGATGCAACAATAATTTTATTGTATCATTGTTTGATGATACAACCCCTCTCTCCACTATTTCTTCCTCTAACTTAACACACCCATCCTTCTCTTTTCCCATACATTTATAAAAGAAAAGAGCGGGGGGTGAATTGGAATTAATTACCCCAAATCTGGACTATCAAATTTACAAGATATTGTGTTTTTTGTTTTTGGAAGATATTGTTTAGAAAAAAAAAGTTAATATACGATTAAATTAGATTAATATATTATGAAACCATCTAATGATATGATGCAAATGTTTCAATTCATAATCGGTTTTTGTGTTTGGGACATAGTCTGTCAACGATTGTAATAAGAAATATGCGCCTGAAATAATTTCACATAGCGCCCAATCCATGAAATTCTGCTAGAAATCGCTCACACGTAAACTAATTGGGAATGTTCTCAGAAAACCCCATGTCACATATTTCTAATACTCATTTTATTTTGTTTGAAAATCACATCCAAATTTTGTCATCTAATTATTCCTAGCATGAGATGTTTGAACTATAGATCATAAGATGGAGCCTAATGGAGTTTATTTGGGTACAATTTAGGTAACAAAAATCCATATAAGCATCGCCAAGAAAAAAATTCATGTTTCAGTTTCCTCCTGGATTTATGTACATATTCCAACATGGAGGTTAGTTAATGTCATTGCATGGGAACCACTGGAACAACACTAGGAAAAACATCATTAGCAAAACCAACAATAATCATTTCTAATTTGTCAAAAATAAAGGAAAATAATCATATATAACTACTTTAATACTTGTAAGATTAATGTGGTACATCCACAGAAAATCCTAGCAATATGGGTGATAGATGGGCAAAGTGTTGAAAAATGTAAGTAGTTTCGGTCTTCATAATTGTTGTACTCATTTCAATATGTATCCTATGTAACAAATAATAAAAATAAAAATAAAGTTATTATTATTAAAGCATGGGTTTCATGCTCATTATTGATGATATTCTAGGTAAAAGCATGTTCTTCATGCTTCTAGGATATGTTAAGTCTTAAGATTTATTTTCATTAGTAAAAGGTGTCATCATCATGTTTTTAATGCCCTTTTCTCGCAATTTGTAATAGTAAAAATAATTAACTTTTAATCTAGAAAGTCTTGGAATCTCCAAGAGTACATATTGGCCCTGAGATCATCAAGTCTACCTAAAGGAAGGAATTTGACCCCTTGAGAAGGATATATAAAGAGAAGTTCGACTTCATTTGAAAATACACTCACTCACAAGTTCAATCTACAAGAAAGAGTTTGATCTAAAGCTGGGAAGATGGGAAGAAGGAGAGAAAATATCTAGAAGAACTTAGAAGGCCAAAATATATTGTATTTGGGTATTTGGGCTCTATCTCTCTCACACTTGAAAAATTATGTATTTGTTGGGCTGCAATAGGAGGCCAGAATTGCAAGTTTGATTTGATGGAGGATGAAGTGCATAATCTATAGCTGGAAGAAGGTGTTAGCACTTTGTAATTCCTACAGGCTGAGGAGAGGAACACAAAGGTAACCACAAACCACTTGGAAGCTGAAATCCAACCCTTCTAGCTCCAGAGAGGGCTATCTTTGTCCAATTTTAGTCACTTAGATCTTAGGCTAGGTATGATGCTTAGAGGGACATATATTTTAAAGGTTTGTTGGCAAGGGAGAAGATAGATCCATTGGTAAATACGGTCATATAAGTTTATTCTTTTCTAGTGATACGATGAAGAGAAAGAGGGGTATTCTACAAGGGAAAAGTATGGAGTATTTTTGGATTTTTTTAGTTAAATTCATTGTAGGAGGGTGAGTAGAATATAGGTGGAAATGACATAAATAACATCAAACAATGGGATGAATTCTAAATGCCATTCAAGAAGAAAAGATAATTTGTTTAGCAAACAAAACCATAACACTTTTAAAGAAACTTCTGAGACAAATATTTGCTTATATAAACATGAAGACCCACATTAAAAGCATGATTGATAAGAAAATATAACATACAAAAGAAATAAGCACATCTCCATAGAAACTAACATAGGAATCCCTATAAAATCACGCCTTTGTCTTTTCATTGACTAAAAAATATATTAGAAAAATGCAATACACAATGTCTCTTCTTCTAAAACTTGACCAACCCCTTGCTTCATCAAAATTACAACATAAATAGATCACAAAAAATCATTACCCACCTCTAAGAACTGAATTCCCTAATAGCAATTTTGTTTCTACTTAATGGAGTGAAAATAGAACCGTTTTTTTTAAAACTAGCAACTGTTTGACCAAGGTTTTCCAAAATAAATTTACATTAAATTCAAAGCCTAAATAGAGCTCCAAGGTCCTTAGATGCCTCATAATATTAACCAATATCATAAAAATAATACACATAGCTTTTAGACATAAACTTCTCGGTCAAAAGGTTGATTGTGTGGAAGTGCAACGTCGGCTCTCCACAATCTCCTAGTTCAACAAAAACATAGCATAGAAGTGCAACAAATCAATGGTTGATGTAGCTATGTTCACTCCATGAGTTGCTTGATGACTGGTACATATGTGAAATGGTATGGACAACATCAACTTCCGCACTAAAAACCTTCTTTCATCATCCAAAGCTCCCAACTTTTAAAATTCCATCTACATCAAAAGCACAATGCTCGTGAAAGCACAATGAAACCTGTCCTCTATGTGTTTTGACCAAAAATGAGGTCTTTGAACAATATGTACAACATTTTGATGATTCTAACATTCTCAATATCCCTTTTCAAACCTCCACTCACCAAAAATATGACAAAATTCCTTATTTCCATCAAAACCCTAACCCTAATGCTTGGACAAAATACAAACTTATTGTTTGAGATGCTCTTTTAATCAAAGTTTCATGGTTTCTTGAGTCTAGTTGACTGTACTCTCAAGAAATATTCAAACAATACATTACGCCCTTATACAACCTCACTCAACCATCATTCTTGTGCAAAAAATAAAAAGGCCAAAATTACATTGATTTACCTGTTCTAGCATTCAAAATTTGGCTGCTTCAACCAACAAATCCAACTTACCTCTATCCTTGTCCTATATCTCCTTCAACTTCTACTTGGTAGCCCTCAACTCTCTCCTCATGGTAAGGTTTAAAAGTATGTTTCCCCTCATCTATATTTTTTTCTTCTCTTCTTGTACTGACTTCTCTTCCTGTAGATGCAATTTTGTCGCTAAAGACCTAGTGACTCTAGCTGATGGATCTTCTACCTCTTGAATTTCCTCTCTCACTATATTCTCCTTGCCTTCAAACTTAGTGACAGATGGTGTGGTCTTTTTCACTGGTTCTTCTTCATTAGCCTTAGCTGTCCTTTCTAGAGCAGCCTTCTCCAATTCCCATTTATCATGTTGGAATTCAGAAATGACCAAGTGTGCTTTCTTGAACTATTCTTGCAATTCCAAAATCTCCTTGTCTCTATAACTTAGAGAAATGTCCTCTAGTATAGCCTCTAAAGGTCTAGATGGTTACTCAAGTTTTTTTTTCCAAGCGTAGTTTCTTTACAGTAGATCTAGTGAGGGGCCTTTTGGGAACCTTCACTACTTCAGGAGAAACATGCAATATTTTTCCTTTCTTCTTTTATGATGAATGAACTGAAACTGAGGACATTTTGACTAAACTTTCAACTGGTTATTGTATATCTTTTTCCACTGATGAGGGTATATCCTTCATACTCAGAGAACTAGTTGATAAGTCACCTTCCAACTTTGAAACATCTATAAATGCCTGCATTGATTGATTTCTCCTATTTAGTTCCTCCAACACCAACAATTTAGTCAAAGAAAAGTGGAAAAGACTATGTTCCACTTGGATTTGTTTTCCTTGTACTCTACCTTCCATATTGCTAATGCTTATGAACAAATAGAAGGGTAAATTCTAAGGACTATTTCCAGTGAAGTGCATCAAAATCCTAAAGTGATATTAATAGATCCTCCCAAATCTTTCCTAATAGGTAAAGTATCTCTGGATTGCCTTCAGAAGCTTGTTTTAGGGCTTAAGCAAGTATTCTCTAGGTACAATGGCTCCATATCCTTTGTTTTCATATTTGAGTTTCAAGAAATATTTATAATTGGCTATGTCAAGAGCCATGCTCTTGAACCACTGTTGTCCTTGTAGAGGAATCTCCACAGTAGCTGAGATAGTGACATCTGACACTGGAAAAATGAGCCCTCCAACCTTAACATCTAATCCACTGAAGCTCAAGGAAAATTCTTTGGTGAGACATACATTATACCCCTAGATCTTCCCAAAAAATCTAATGCAACCAACTTGTTCAAAGGAAAATCTAATTGATGGGTCTAAGTTTATCAAAGTGAGGTCTTGAGGTTCAAATCTCACAATATCACCTCCCTTGTGCTTTTTCCTATCTGGGGTTGTCATGATTTTCGCAACAAATATGAATTCCAAGGTTCCTTGTATGAAACTTTGTGTATATCAATTAAGTGCAACAAATGAGGTAGAAATGATGAAATGGAGCTTAGATTAAAGTTTTATGAAAATTCAGAATTAAATCTATGCATCGAAAATCAAACACCACAACTCATCTCCCAATCCCAAAACAACAACTAGCGTTTGCTTGGTCATAGTGGTAGAATTAAAAACAAAGGCGCAACACATGGGGGAAAAACATGCTTCTTTGATCTCTAAGGAAATTAACAACCAGGTATGAAGTTTTAAATCACTTGAATGATATGTCAGGCTTCAATATCAAGGTGGAAAACAAACTATGGGTTTTTGGTGGGGGTAAGAACAGGAAAACAAAATGCAAAGGCAAAGCACAGTGTATTCTCCAGGAAAGAAAACGAGCTAATAGTTTAGAAGTTTTCAGGGTTTCAATGAATTTCCTCAACACATGGGAGTAGTTTCAATGATATGCAAAACAAAGACTTCAAGGAAATGAAGAATTGACACCTGGATAAGCAATTTGACCACTGACTTGGAAAATGTAGCACTTGTCTGTGAGCAAAACACCTCCCCTACCTCCATTACATAGTGAGCCTTAATTGATGTTCAACGATCTCTTGATGGAAAAATGAATGGATTTGTGGTGCTTTTGGAATTTAACCAACCATTTGAACTCCCAAGGTGGCTAAATTCAAATTTCAAGAATCGCTATGACAATATTTGAACCTCAATCATAAAACACAGTAGCTGCCAGAAGTGCAACATTATCCTCCCAACTATTATACTAATGTGATGTCATGGAAAGTTGTGATTTGACATTCTAACTGACCCAAGTGACCTTACAAATATGTGCCAATAATGATAAGACATGACACCATGACCTTACTAATGATTTTTTGGTGAAACATGACCCTAGACTCATTTAACTCGACCTCTTAGGATATTAATGACTATTTTCTTGATTCTTCACACTCATTTACATAATTACATTCACTAATGAAATTTTTATTCTATACTAAGACCAATAGCTTAATCTCTACAAGATCATAGCAAGACCTATGTACATTTTCCAAAATAATTTGAAAGATAAAACTTGTTTTATGACTACTATAATTATAGGATACTAATAGAAGGGGAAACCCTTTTCTATACCTCGTTGACCTTGGGGAGTTGGCTTGCTCTAAGTAGGTCTTTGAAGTAGGCTGTATTATGGTTTCTTCTGAAGCTGCAAGGACGAAGTTGTAGGTCGAGTAGTAGCATCGAAGTTGGCAGTTAAAGGGTGCAATACACAATAGTTTGGTGCAGATGTAAAGAAGGACTTGAGGAAAGGCTCACTTGGTACTAGGATAAGGAACAAGTCTAAAGGATTGGCTCTTTTTATCTTAATTGAAGAAAATTCTAAGAAGAGAAGAGTTTCCTAGTTTTCCCCTTGGAGGGTTTTTTCCCTAGATGAGAGACTATATCTGTGTCCTCTTTTGCTCTTGTAGTTACTTGATATTTTTTTATGAAAAAATATCACTAAATAACATAAATAAGATAACTAAAGATTCACAAGAAAATATCAAGGTTAAAGAAAATAAGTTATAATTATTGCCACTTTAAATTTTCTAACACAAAGATCATGAAAAATAAGACAATTTGATGGAAAAACATGTGATTTGAATTGGATCATTAAATTAATTTTCATCCATATTGATGATTTTAGAGTGGAAAAGGTGGAGGAATTAGTTCGCATGACCATTTTTATTGGTAGGTTCCAATTTGGTGAATTGGGGTTTGAAACCTTTAAGAAGTAGTTTGAGGAATAAAGTGAAATTTTGATGGGGGTAAAACCTTATTACTTAAGAATAAAACTCCCTAGAACTAGTATACACACAAATACCTTTTCAATGGTGGAAAAATTGCCTCAATAGGATTTTGTATGTAAACATTATGCTACTCGAAAGTTAGCCTTGTTGTTTTAATCACCAAGATTTTAGAAGATGCCATGCCAACCCCTATTATTCATGGAAAAGGGGCTAGCCACATGATCATAATGAAGAATACTATAACATTTATATTTTAACTCAATTTAAGAGTTGCAAGAATCAAACTTAACCATTATTTGGTTATTGGGTCTTGTTATAACTAGGCCATTAGGAGGAAAAGGGGTTCCATTCTATTCAAGTGCATTTTGTTCCACAGATGAGAGGAGTAGCAAATAGTGGATAGGGGAAGAGAAAATAAAGAGAGCTTGTGCATTGTAGTATCCCATAGGACATAGGTCTTAATTATTTGTACTTGCATCCATTTTTCATTCAGAGAAATAAAGTAGAGTGGCTTCGCCTTCTAGCTAGGATTCCTCCTGAAAGGATTTTCCAAGTTATATCTTGTGTTAATTTTTGACTTTAATTTTTTTTTCATTAACCTCTATTTTATACATAATTATAATTTGGATGCATATGAAATAAATATTAATCAACATATTAGGAAATATAAGGAGAATAAACCCTGATAGTGTAGTTTTTCAAATTTTCTAATATATTTTAGTAGAGTTGTTGTGATGAATTGTATAGTGGAAGATCTATGAAATTTTATGGATTGATAAAGGATGCCTTTACCAAAGGGTTGGGTTTCTCCCACTAACCATATCAAGGCACTCATACCTATAAATAATGATAAAAAATTGTGAAAAGCTCTTTCTTGGAGGTTAAAGAGATCATGTAAATGTAAGGTGTAGTGCTTCAAGGCATTGTTCATGGATTTGGACGCCTCGAAGTTTTCTTTATGACCTAAGGCATGAACATCTTCTTGAGATCATTTACAGGGCCTTGGTACACATACTTATTGCTTAAAGCCACCTAATGGCGTCAACATTTATATTAATAGTCAAATGATATATTCAAAATGTCATGCGTGGTTGTTTGAGGCATCCTTCTTGGCCCTAGTGGCAAGAAACTTCCTTTAAGGTCTAACATGACTATTTCCTTCCTTACCATGTTGAGAGTCTCACGACAAATACTGAATATTAAAAAATGTTAGTGGTTCCAATATATATAGTTAGAGGAAAATGATGTCCTTGATAGGTCATTTGTGGTGGTTCAAAGTGTTGTTCTAGGCCCTAGAAGCCAAAAAGATTCATTTAGGGTCCATCTCTTTGACTTTTTCTATTAACCATATCCAAGTTTTGAAGCCTCATGTTCAATGCTCAAACACTTATAATTCTTACTATCTCCACCACAAGACTAAGAATCCACTTGAAACATCTATTGTTCTATATCAACATGTTGTTGATGACACTGGATGCCTACAAGATTCCTTTGGCACATTCTTGTTAGATGTATCTAGTGAATGACTAGGAAAAAAGGATGTGAATGTTATAGAAATCTATACACGCCTTAAAATCAATGTGCAATTTAAAGAATTTGCATCTTTCTTTTATTCAATTATTTTTGCATAGGAGTGAAGACTTAGGCATAATTATTTGATTGTTCGATTACCATGGATTTTGGTACAGAATGAAAAACTAGTGAATTGGAGTGAAAATACACCAAAACCTCCACATTTTGAATACTTCTCAATATATCTATCCTTCAAGTTCTTTTGTATAAGATATACAAATCCATCATGAAACTACACATAGACATCTAGAATTGACTATATAGATTCTATATATATATATATATATATATATATATATATATATATATATATATATATATTATTTTTTCAATATACATAATCTTAAATACATACATTTTTAATTTTTGCTATTAACTTTTGATTGCCTTTAAGTCCTTTTAAAATGAACTATTTATTGCACCAATATAGCCTAAAAAATACACTTAAAAAAATATTGTTTCATGAGACCCTTCTATCCTACATAGATGTTAAGGCATTGTTAATTTCGAAGCTATAATAACTTTCATAATTTTTAAAATATATATAAAATTAATATTTTAATTTTTGAGAAAGAAAGTGGAAATAAATCCTTGCATAAGAACAATAGGTTGTCTACAAGTCTAGAAATATTTTAAAGGAAATTAGGTATTCAACATCTCTATTAATATAAACATATGCATTATATTTTGAATAAAAAATAACAACAAATTAAGAACTAAAATCCTATATCAATAGAAACATAAATTACACCTTACATAAAAAATAACACAATACTCCTAAAAATCTAATTTTTTACATGGACATACTATAAATAAAAAAAATACAAAATTGAAAGACAAATTCAATCTCACATTACATGCATGAAAAATAACAAAAAATAGATACTAAGTCTATATATCAATTATAATTTTCATAAAAAATAATACAACACTTTCCAACACATAAAATTTTACATGATCATACCATAAATAAAATTTATAAATTTGAAAAGAAAATTCAATCCTATATATTAATAAAAACAAAAATTATAATTTTCATTTTCATTTTTCCAACTACCTATCCAAATAGCTAGAATATTACTGCATTAAATAAAAACAATAAACCTAATTCACTTATAACTACCTAAATGTATAATATATACTACCTAAATATATTTTTAATAAAGAAAAAATCATTACCTTGTCCTGAAGATGAACTATATTGGCTGGTTTTCTGAAAGACATTTATCTATAATATGGATCACAAAAGTCTCAAATGAGGATGAACCATATTGGCTGGTTTTCTGAAAGACATTTATCTACAATATGGATCACAAAAGTCTCAAATCATTACTTGTACTGGCCATGAACCATATTGATTAGTTCTCTGAAAGACATTTATTTACAATATAGATCACAAAAGTCTCAAATCTAAAAAAAATCATTAACAATATTTATCTACAATATAGATCACAAAAATCTCAAACCATTACTTATTTTGAAGATGAACCATATTGATTAGTTCTGAAAAAACATTTACCATAAAGATCACAAAATTCTCAATTCTAAAAAAGTCATTAACAACTTATAAAAACCATTAACCAGTTATAAAAACCATACATATTTCTTATAAAAACCATTAATCAGTTATAAAAACCATACATATTTGTAATAACATTCCAAATTGATGTACCAAAATATAAACCCAAATATATACACTCGTTATGAACTTTTATTTAGTTATATATATATATAATCTTGAGCTTTTTCTATATGCACAGATTTCACGTGGACGCATGCAAAGACAAAAATCGTTTTATGCTGCCCGAATCAGGGCATTTGGCGTTAGCTTGGGTGGCGGAAATTTCAAAGGGTTGAAGTGTCCATTTTATAAAAATTGCAGACAGAGAAAATCAAGCACTCTGCTTGTTGGTGGGTTGGTTGGTGGGCGGGCGAGCCTCCAATTTCAAAAGGTCACTTTAATATTTGACTTGAATGGCATTTGTAGGGATTTATAGACCAAATGGCTTTAGCCTGTAAGCACAAGCAGGCTGATCAAAGGCAAAACGGCCGTAGATATTGCAGAGAAGTTCAGCTAAGAACCAAATCAATGACAGAATCAGTTTTGAGCTGTACTTTTCTTGTGTTGCTGCTGCTGCTTCATCCAATAATATCACACGCTGCAGAAGACGGGCCAGAAAGTCGATGCCCGGACACTGCACAAAAAGCAGCAAATAAAAAAGAAAATATATGTATCAAGATTTGTGGGAGCAGAACAATCTCCCGAAAGGTCAGTTCACGAAATTATGTTGCAGCCATCCTTGGACTTTATTTTGCCGTTGCAGTATTTTGGATGACATTTGGAAATCTCTGTTTGAAATCTGTTTGAACTTTGAAGTTGTTGACGATGAATTCCAGTGAAAATATGATTAACCTGCCTGCATCTCGCCACAATATTTCCTCTGCCATGAATGACTTTAACGAACATGCGGGAACGTTCAGCACCATGCCAAGAACGTGTATTCTTTAGTTTCCTTGACAGTGTTAGTCTGAATATCGTTATTATGTATTTTTTTTTTTATATTGTGTATATTTTTTAAGTGGTGGGAAATATTGGTGGAGTTGTAGTTTTATTAATACATTGAGGTAGTATAAGCTGGGAATTATTTCAGGTTGCTTTTATTAATATTTGTGTAGTTAGAATTATTTCAGGTTGTTTTTATTAATATTTGTGTAGTTATAGTTTTATTAATGTACTGGGCAGTATATTAGATTTGGGCAGTATATTAGATTTAAGCAAGTATAAAATATGTCACCAATTCAATATTTCTGGAGCTATAAATTACTTCATACACTGGGTAGTATATTAGATTTAAGCAAGTATAAAATATGTCACTCTTGAATTTAACTAAATACAAAATCCAATAGATGACATATACTATCCCAATATATTAATAGAATTATAGCTTCACAAATATTGGTTACTTCAGTTTGTCGACCAAGCTTACATATTGTGTTTTTCTCTATCTCCACCTCCAAGCCAATGGCTGTGCTCACCTCCCTTATGCAACGGTCTCTGAAGCCGATTTTGTAATAAGATGTCTGTAAATATTAAAATGTTACAGCAAAATTTCACCCTCGTGTTGATAAATTTGATTGTTAAAGGATTTGCATGTCTTCGCTCATCATTTTCTTGTTTTTCAATGTTATTTATTATTTTACCATGTTTCTCTTCTTTACTAATGTTTATTGGATTTACATTAACATAATATTTTTTGGAATATGTTTACATTTACATAATTACATTAATAAATGTTTTTTTTTTTATTAATGTTGGTTGGAAAACGTGTGGACAAATGTGTCTACATGTGATTTACACCGAAGTTACTTCTTCAACCATTACAAATCCTATTAAAACTATTTATTAGACGCATTATAAATTACTTTTTATAATGTTGATTTACTAAATTGAAATCGATTTACAAATATGGTTTTATGAAACGGAAGGACGTGGTGACAGCAACAGCTGGCCTACCACTCTACCTAGGAAAACGAAAACAGCTCGGAAACTTTATGTCACAACCCACAATACTTACCATGCACTACTTACCATGCAAAATAAAAAAATTTGGTTAATTTCACGCATACTCTGATTGTAATTATTTATTTACCCGCATCAGGTATGTCTGCGTTTTATAATAACTATTCTTCTATACAACTAAGGGAGGGTAACTACTAACGTTGTAGACCCCTCGATGACGATGGTGATACATTAATACCATAACCTTTGACGAGGTGGCGTTTATTAATAACCTAAACTTGTAACCTTTCTACTGATGCGACGTAGGACTGATGTTTCTAGCTCCCTATGTCGCCAACGATCACCTACCTGGGTGCATTTACTCTCCTGAACGGAGAGGGACACATCTGGCTTGCCTCGGGATTTTTCCTCATCGATCTGGATTGCGGTAGCTGAGCTCGCTGAAGGGAGTAATAAATGGCAAGGTCCTGTAGTGGACTCCTCGGGATCACAGATCTTATCTACGGTAGCTATCGCTCTTCCTTGATCGGACGGTCAGGCCAACCTGCCAGTTGTGAGGTTGCTCTAGGGTTTCACTTTATATTATCATTTGGTTTCATTTCCGCGGTTAATCGTTCTGCCTCCTGTTCTATACTCCTCTGCTCCGCGTCGCCGTCTCCAATGGTGGTGCCTGGTTCGCAGATATGTTCTGGAGTCTGTAACTATTTTTTGCACGCCATTCTACTTGAAACATTGCAGGTAACCCCTTTCGTTTTCAATAAGAATTGCACAGCTATTGTTTTTCTTTTTGGAAATGCCTATTGTTACCAATAACTCATGCATGATTTGGTTGGCAGAGTTCGAGGGATTTTCTATGTGGCTCAAGCTTAATTTCTGGAAACTTCTCCTCAGGTAATCCTATACCCTTGTAGCTTAAGATTTATAATTGCATTTGTTATTGGGTCGAAGTTCATTTTCCCCTCTTCTGTCAGGCGATTTCTCCGTTGCTCCGTTGGAGGTTGATTCCTTGTGGCCTATTCGCCTAGGGCGTCGTCCTTTGTTTGAAGCCAGGATATGACTTTCATGGTGGCAACGGTATTTACCGTGCCTGAACAGAGCTCAGGGGCATATGCCCTAGACTCGGATTGTGTTATTTTCATTTGGGTTTTCTGGTCATTGTTCTATTGTACAAAGATTTAATCGACCATCTCTGTGGATGGCTTAGTTGATGCGCCGCGAGGCATTTGATATAATTGCACTTTTGTTTTGGATTTGCGGTTATAATGCATTGATGAACATGACTCTATTTTCTTCAGACACATGTGGAATTTCCAGTTACTCTGTCTCCTGAAGTAATGTTACTGTAATTTTTTCCAGTTTACTCTTGTGGCCGAGGTTTCGGCAAAACTTAATTAATTTATTATTTCATGAGGTTTAACTCTGGAAAGTAATGTTCTTTATGTACCTCTGCAACCCTTAGTGGGTCTGTACATGTTTAATATATGCTCGTTATACAGAAAGGAATAGATATATATATATAATGTTTCATCGTTTGCATGGTTAAGACCCTTAACGGTCTCGGCACTGAAAGCTCTGGCTAGGCCTTGACTGTTTTTACATTATGGGTTTTCGACCGTGGCTATTATCGCCTGCAGTGTTTTGGTTATAGAGTTTTATGCATACTGTAATATACTAATCTCTTCATTTACAGCAATTAGCTCGATTATTACATAGTTTGCGCATGTCTTGAATCTTTTCCAGTTGTCACTGCTCGTGGTCTTTTGTTATGCTACTGTTACATTCGTGTAATGCTTTTCCATGCGGGGATTAGACAATTTTAAATTAGTTTAGTCATTACCACAGTACTGTATCTTCTTTATTGTACCGAGAGCAATGGTCATTACTCCACCGTGTTTTTTGATTAATTGAACCCCTGTGCACAGGCTATGCGCACGCGCTTCCAACATTTCTTGTCATAATATAAATATATGTATATGTCTGGGTTGAATATTCGTTTGGGGTCTTTTCCTGTTTATCATTGTATTACTGTTTACATGTTACGATTTTCCGCTATTTTAATGATTACATTCCTTCTATCGAATGCAACTCAAAAGTTGGTTCTTATATTCGGTTCTTTTCTTTCATTTATAGAGACTCTGTCTCTGATTTATGTCATCCCTACCCAACAAGGTAGGGTTTAAATTTAGTTCTTCTTGAATCCCGTTCTACTGAGACTCCACCGAGTCTGTGTGATATTCTATTCGGATTCTAAGTTACCCATGCTCGGCTCCACCTCAGATTTTGTTTAATGACTCAATATGTTCTGCTATATATATATATATGCACATGTATACTTTCATCAGTCTTTGTTTAATGATTCATAGTGTTGCTTATACATATGTACATGTATACTTTTTATTGGTTTTCTTACCGTAGCATCTGTATATTGTTTTTCTTGAACAGATTAAGACTATTTGTCATATTAATACTCTGACCTACAGTCCAAATAATATCTTTACAAACACGATTATTCCTCAGATCATAAAATAAAATGATAACTGTACTGACCTGCACCGTTATTCTATAGTCTTCAGTGCGGTTCCAGATTAAAGGATAATACCTTGATGCTTGTTCTCCTCCCAACCATGAGACCAGTCCACCAGACTAAGTCTCCCCCCAAGCCCTCTTGCCAAACCATTGTCTTCAGCAAGATATTGCACCACCTGTGCCTGTGCTATCTGGTCCTTACCAGACCTAGCACCCTCTTTTCTTCCTCTTCCCCTTCTCTCCTCGTTTGTTCCTTAACAACCCGGGTCCTTTTTCTTTTCCCTTTTCTATGGGAGTAGGAGAAACAGTTAGGGTTTTTCCCTGTTAACAACTGTTTTTTTTTTTTTTTTTT
>APFE030304962.1:10207-32921 GCA_000404065.3 Pinus taeda | reverse complement strand
TTTATCATTACGGCATTCCTTCGCAATGATCCTTAGCGTAACAAGGTGGTCTGTTGTTGAGTGATGCCTTCTGAAACCTGCTTGGCCTTTAGCCCGCTTACTTTCACTTTCAAGCCAGATGCTTAACTTTTTTTCCAGAATACTACCATATAATTTGGCTAAGAGAGGGCTGATCATAATTGTTCGATAATTAGAGGGGTTATTTGTATCTCCACTTTTAAAAATAGGGATAATGAGGCTCTTAGTCCAAGGCTTAGGGAACCCTTGCTTAACAGCTTGATTGAAAAGCTTGTGTATGTGGGGGATGAGGACAGGGCCTCCAATTTTTAAGATTTCAGCCTGGTAACCTTCAATGTCCTTAGCTTTCCCATTTGCGAGGCGATTGACCCCAAACTTAATGTCTTCTAAAGAGAAGACTTCTTTCGTTGTGAGCAGGGTTTCCAAATTATCCGTGACATTAGGAGATTCATAAAGCTTTTTAAGATAAGAATTCCAATCGTGAAGAGCAATTTTATTATTATCCTTAGTCTCCCTGGTCAGAATCTGCCTCCAAAATTTCTTAGGAGCTACCTTAGAGAGGTGTAAGAGATACTCCTGTCTTTTATGAATGTACTGCCTCTTTTTCCTTTTAATTAGGGCTTTGTATATTCTTATCTTGTCCATTTTAAGAGAATCATCAACAGTTTCCTTAATTGCTCTCCTCGCATTTTTACAATCTTTGTCATACCAAGGATTGGTTTTGCTATTTCTTTTATTATTTGAGACTTCAGTTGAGAACTTTTTAATAGAATATGAGAGGGTTGTAGTAAAATTATGATATAGGTCTTCTATGTTATCTATACTAGATAAAGGAGGTAAATTAGTTTTTAGTTCATTTAGAAAGAGGTCCTTTTTATTTTTATCAAATATTAAGTTCTTTTGGTTGTAAGTATTGTTTTCTGTGGGAACTATGTGCATGACAAAATTGAGGGTTATAAATAAAGGCCTATGATCGGAGTCAGGCTCGTGGTCGTTTAAGATGTCAAAGTTTATTATTTCGTTGTATAAAGGAAGATCGGAAATAACGTAGTCTACTACGCTGCTACCAAGTCCATGGATGCAAGTCATCTTGCTGGAATTGGGCCACTTTTTTAATATTAATATAGATGTTAGATTATATAAAGATTATGTTTTATAGGTATTAATTAAATGTTATCAATTTATAAAAATTAATGTAAAAATTTTAGTTTAATTTTAGGTTTCATTATTAATGTTTTTGGCCGACCTGTGCTGTTCCTTCAATATTCATTCGCTCTTGAGTATTTATCTCTTCCTTCTTGCTCCTCTTTTTTCATCTTTCTCTTAACCCTGATGATGGATCCCATTTGGGATTCGAAACGTTAGTGTAAAAATTCTCTTACTGTGGATTCTCCGATCAATTCGAAAAGCACACACCACAAATCTCTGAAATCCACTATTTGTCATATTAATACTCTGACCTATAGTCCAAATAATATCTTTACAAACACGATTATTGCTCAGATCATAAAAAAAATGATAACTGTACTGACCTGCACCGTTATTCTATAGTCTTCAGCGCGGTTCCAGATTAAAGGATAATATCTTGATGCTTGTTCTCCTCCCAACCATGAGACCAGTCCACCAGACTAAGTCTCCCCCCAAGCCCTCTTGCCAGACCGTTGTCTTCAGTAAGATATTGCACCACCTTTGCCTGTGCTATCTAGTCCTTACCAGACCTAGCACCCTCTTTTCTTCCTCTTCCCCTTCTCTCCCCGTTTATTCCTTAACAACCCGGGTCCTTTTGCTTTTCCCTTTTCTATGGGAGTAGGAGAAACAGTTAGGGTTTTTCCCTGTTAACAACTGTTTCTTTTTCTTTCTTTTCTTTTTTCATTTATCATGTGGCAAGAAAAGAGAATAACTTCCTCATAGAAGTTATTATGTGTAACCATTCAATTTCTACTCAGTTTTGAATTAATAATATTCAATTCATTTTTCACAAAAAGATAATGATTTCTGTTCCATAATTACTTACAATGGTAAAACAGAAGATTTATTCACATAAATTACCGAGTCATTACACTTTATTCATACGTATCAAACTGAAAGACTATTAACAGTTCCAAAACTTTTTATAAATAATTATAACGCATGCCACATTGCATTAATTAATTTTTAATAAATTAAAATACAAGCGTATTAAAGAAATTGAAAAACTATTTATATGAATTATGTATTAGAGTAAGAATATTTAATAAACTATTTATATGAATTACGTATTAGAGTATTTACATTATCAAATTTTGATCATTCATAATTTTTTAAAATTTGAAATTACTTAAATTTAATTTCAATATAATTTATGTTTTGGGTGTAATAATTTTAATTTAATTATGAATTTTATATAATTTTAATTTATTTATCAATAATAGTTAATAATGGATGGATGGTAGATTTAATATTCATAACAATATATACAAATTAAAAGTTGAAAAAAAAATCTAAAAAGTAATGTTTTTTTCTTTTTTCTATTAAATTGAGTAATTAAAAAAATATAATATGAACAAATGTGATGAAGTGACTTATGGTTTTGGGGATATGGTGTTGTTAAGCCCTAGTATTATGACAGGGCCTATTTACATATTAACCAGTTTAGATACATCTTAACTCCGGATCTACTAGTGTAGATCCATCTTAACCACGGATCTAGCAAGAGCGGAGAGGGATCAAATCTCTTGAGGTGGAAACCTATGTTTGCATCTCCACAGATTTGTTGCCTCTAGAAGCCTGATAAATCTAAAATTAAGATATATATAAACCACTTGTAATTTTTCTTTGTTTAAATTGCATCTTTGAATTTTTCATTGTTTAAGTTGCATCTTTAATGTATAAAATGGATTCAACATCTTCAAAATTTACTTGGACATAAATAGTAAAATATATATATATATTTTTCAATTGCTTTTAATGTATATATAGTTATTCTTTTGTTTTTTTGAACTTTTAACAACTAACTATTTTATTTCTCTATAAAATTGATATAAGATTATGTTACACATAAATTGGAAACCAAATACAAACGTATATTAGTTGATCTCAAAGAATGATGTATATGATGCTCATATTAATACATACAAGAAACTGTTGTTTCAGTTTCCGGGTCTTCTTGGACTCTAATAACCACTTATCATAATACAAACTAACCCAATCTTTAACCCTGAGGATTAGTTGTCTAACATTCCCCCTTAATCCAAGGGATGTACCAAAGTCCATGAATGAGAGCTCAAAATGCAAAAATGCCAAGAGATGAATGTCTCCCAAAATTGATTTTTAAGGATAACCACAAACTGAACATGATGGTTTTTAAGAGAAAACCACAAATGATACCCACATTTGGAACCTTCATAGCAATTCTCAAACCAATTAAAAATATCAACTTTGGAACCATCGATGTAGTTCCTCAAACAATTCTGAATCTAGAAGTGCTCATTCACAAACAATTGTTCAACAAAAAACTAAAGTCTCTTTGGATACAACTCTAGCTCTAACTAGTACATGTTGTGGCTCAGTGGATCTCTGACTCAGGCTCGCTTGACATCTTTGAACCCATATCAAACTATCAACAATTCCCCCATTGTCAAATAAAGGGTGAGAAGTATTCTTCGTCACTGCAAGGCTTGTCAACACTCTCGAACATATTTTGTGGTATGACTTGCAAATCTTCTTAGCTGTTTTTGACTAATCCCAAGAAGAAATCCACCCGAAACTTAGTTTCTCTCTTGTAGTAGTCTTCTTTCTAGAACATCTATTTGACTGGTGATTTCACTTTCCATAATGCTCACACAGCTAAAGATAAAAATATTGGTCTTTCATACGTCCAACTTTGTTACACTGTCAACAATTCGAAATTGTATAGGTTTAGAAAAATTAGGAATGTGAAAAAATATATCCAAGACATCTTTGTTATAACCCAAACCAGTTATGTCTTTGTTATGTGTAATTTATTCCCACGACCTTATAATTTTTTTGGGAATAATAGGTTGCACATCTATAAGCAAATAACTCTCGCATACACTTTCTTGAAAATAACTTTCGACTGCGTCCAAAATTTTTCCTAATGTGACTTCATTACTTGTCGATTGCTCTTTGGTATTAGGATCATCTCGTTGTACTTGAGATTTGATCTAGAGAAATTAAACTTTCTTCAATGCATAATGTAAATGGATTCTAATATCAACAAGACTTACCTTGCTGACATTTACACTTCCGTCAACAGTAGAACTAATGAGATTGTTTAATATTTTCAATGCATTTTTAATTTGAGCCATGGATGTCACGTTCAATCGAATTATTAGATAACAAATAATGACATGCTCAAATAAAAGTGAAATTGTTGCAGACAAAATGTCATGGTCTTACAACAACTTCCAAAAAAATATCTTCCAAAATTGTCTTCACAAAGATTTGAACTTGTGATCTTGTGATCTTTAACTTACCAAATGATCTTTTTAACCATAGTGCTTTTTCTTTCCTTGATTTTATACTAAAAAATTGTATAACTTAAACTTTGCTTGACATACACATGAACTCACATAGTCAATTCTTTCATATACCAAACAATCAAAATATTCTTGAAACAAATCCTTTTCAATTTTTCAAATATGTGAAGTACTCCTCTGAAAGAAAATATAAATCTATTTCTCCTCTTTTTAAAAATAAAATTGGCTTAGTGATTGGAAGGTGGGCTTCAAAAATAATCCAAGAGAAAACTAGGTTCAAATCTCATTGTTTCCCCCTTTTTTCTCTAAAACTCATTTCAAATCAAAACAAACTTGTCTTAAAATATTTCCACCACTTTTAACTCCAAGTTAATTAATTTCAAAATTAGCCTTTTTTACTTTTACTTTCTCATTTCACCTTTCTTTAACCATTTTCCTTTTCTTAAATATAATAAAATAAATGAGAAATATTTTCTTTAATCACAATTGTGATACAATTTCCATTCACTTGATACTCACTAACTTTTTCTCCTATTAACTTTCAAATTTATGTGTTTGTTTCTCGATTCACTTTCACCTTTCTGGCTCTCTGTTCGCTTTCACCTTTCTAGATATTCCTCTTTCTCTATTCACTTTCACCTTTCTGGATTTGCCTACTTCCACACAAAGATGTTGATTCTAGAAGTAATATAAAATATATAGGAAATGTATTCACCTTACTTGTGGTCTCATATTCAAGAAAATGTCTCCATATTCATATAATTTTTACAAATCCTTGTTAAAAAAATTTGTAATTTTTTTCTTTTATACTTTCACTTTCATGAACCTTGAAGTAATAGTAAAGATCAAATAAATATATTCCTTGATTTAAAATGATTGAAAATACCTCGTATAGATTTAAAATTCCCTGAGTTTTCTTTCACTGTTTTTACCATTTGATAAATCTTTGCCACATTTTCATCACCAATTCCAGCATGCCAAATATCTTTAATATATTACTTTAAAATATCCTTTTAACCTCCAATGTCCAAAATATTTTATTAAAAATAAATTATTTCTTGAAACTCTTCAACTCCATTTTATTTATCACAATGCCTCTATGCCATACTTCCTTTTTAGTTGAATATTAATAAAAATTTCATTCGATTAAAATAATAATGCATACATTTTCTTTATGCTACAACATTGTTTCTCCATTACATACTTTTCCATGTAACTCACTTTTTTTGCTTCAACATAAACTCCACTTGTCTATTTCCCCTTTTAATTTAAAGATGCACCAAGCTCTCCACATGTTATCAGTGATCCATTTTTTTCACAATGCCATAGAAGGACTGCTCGAAAGGAGTTCAAAGTATGTGAAAAGAGGGACACCCAAGAAGGCCACAAAACAAGTGTCTCAATAAAACAAAATGTGTAAACCTCTGCATCTAATACCACTATAAGACACACATTATTGGAAACCAAATACAAATCTATATTAATTGATATCAAAGAATGATGTACATGATGTACATATAAATAGATATCAGAAACTATTGTTTCAATTTTTGGGTCTTCTTTGACTCTAATAACCACTTACCATAATACAAACTAACCGAATATTTAACCTTGAGGATCAGTTGCTTAAATTTTTCATTATTGAAATATTTTATTTATGGTTCAGATTGGGAGTGAAATATTTTTACCACTTCTCCTTAGTATGACCACTAAGAGTGAGATTATTGATATTTTATAATACTTCTAATCAAACAAACCATAGGGCCATATTCATTTTTTTATTATTATATCCAATAATTTATTTTATGTATATGTATGTGTATGTGTATGTGTATGTTGTGTGTATTATATATTTATATATATATATATATAATATATATATATGTATATACTGTGTGTGTCTGTGTGTGGCAACTCCAAGTTGAGCACGGAAATAGTTACACATCTCCCTCCTACTGTGTTATAGAATGAGCTTCTCGGCTCAACCAGGCACCAAGAGGGATCAAATCTCTTTTCACTTTAAAAGAGGTTTGTATCTTAGGAGATTTGATCCCCCTCGATGATTGGTAGATCCAGAGTTAGGATGGATCTAGGCTGGTTGTATCTATGTGTTCCTTTCTTATTCCCTCTCTCTATTTCTCCCCCAAACATACACACTTTCTCTCCCTCCCTCTCCCTTTCAATATCTTCCCCTTCTCTCTCTCTTCCCTCCCGCACTCCTCTCTCCCTTACCCTCTCTCCATCTCTCCTTTGTCACTTCCTCTCTCTCTCCACCTTTCTCCCTCTATGTATTTTTTATTCCCTCCCTCTCTCTCCCCCAACCCCTCCCCAACTCCATATCTCTCTCCCTGACCCCCTCCAACTCCATATCTCTCTCCCTCCCGCTCTATCCTCTCTCTTCCCTCCAACTCTGTCACTATCTCCCTCCCTCTCTCCTCCTCTCTCTCCCATCCATCTATGTGTCTCCCTCTCTCTCTCTCCCCTCTCCTCTTCTCTCTCTTCCCTATCCTCTGTCCCTCACTTTCTCTCCATATCTCCCTTGTCGCTTCCTCTCCCTCTCCACCTCTCTCTCTCTCCACCTCTATCTCTCTAAATTTGTACTTTCCTCCCTCTCTTTCCCCCTCCAACTCCATATTTATCTCTCTCCCTTTTTCCTTCTCTCTTTCCCTCCTTCCCCCCATCACTCACTCTCTCTCTGTGTCCTCTAGCTCTGCAACTATATCCTCACCCCCCCTCTTAAATTTGATCTCATTATATTGTGTTTAAGAAATTATCTAAATTAGAACAACTCAATTGGTTGTAAAATATTAAGCTTATATTTTTTATCAATCATGTCAAAGAAAATACAATAATTAAAAACTTAAAAGAATCATGCATTATCTTTCCTCTATTATTGTTAGTAGCTTTGTTTATTCTCATAGCTTGGATCCTTAGTTAAAATGGATATATGTTGGTTCTTAATAGTATTATTTATGTTATATCAATTTCACATCATATATAAAATTATTTTCATTTTTGATTTTATTAAAAGCTTGATTTAATTCCTCATTAGAATTGATCAAAATTCAATTGTTATTTCTGATTCATTTTATTTAACTTTTACTCATTTCCTAATGATTAATATTTCCTTTCTCCTATATTAAATATTCTATTTCTCCTATATTAAGGTTTTTGAGCCCTCGTTCACTCATGTTGGATGGTTAATTCAATTATTATTTTTTATTCATTTTATTTAACTTTTACCCATTCCCTAACGACTAATATTTCCTTTCTCCTATATTAAATATTTTATTTCTCCTATATTAAGGTTTTCTAGCACTCATTCACTTATGATGGATGGAGTGACCATCTGAAACATTTTTTGTTTTATTTTTATTCTTATCTTGGACGGACTATAAATCCGTTACATTTTTCTCCTCCTGAAATTTCTAACAATAAAATATTTTGATTATGAAATAGGTTATAGTTTTTGGGCATGTGGTATTAATAAGCCATGGTATTGGCCCATGGTATTGTAAGGAAGCCTATTCTCATGCTAATAACAAAATCAAAATATAATAAATTGAATTTTATTATTTTTATTACTTTAACTTTTTATTATTAATTGAGCCAATTTTTGAATGTTTACACACCATATTGTTATACTACTTTTAACTTTTTATTATTTTTTAATCGTTTTCATAGTTACATCATACCTACACATAATTTAAAATTATTTACATATTTACATTACACTTACATATCTACCTTATTCTGGGATGTAGAGCCCATCCTAGCTCAATAACCTCCATGGGTAAATCTTCATAGTTAATAATATTGATCCATTCATATATAGTTTAATAGTTTTTATGATTTTTTAATTTTAACAATGTAAAATGTATCATATAAGTGTTTTAATGTAATTTATACAAGTTATATTAATATTATTAAGATGATAGATTAAACTTTCAACTAAAAAAAATATTTTTAATATCACTATTTAAAAATGATATTAAAAATGAGATCATTCTTTTATTATTCCTTGCCTCTCAAGGGAAGTTTCAAATTAAATGTTAAAAGGGCTTTTACTTTGAATTATTTTGTATTTTAACAAGTAGTTTGTCTTTTTTAATAAAATTTTGTTATATATAGAAATGTATTTTAACAAGTAGTTTGTCCCTTTTAATAAAATTTTGTTATGGTTTCTTCGCCTTTTTTAATGTAATCTTGTTTTGTGTGATTTATTTTGTAGAAATTTGCTTTCATCAGTGTGTGATGTGATTAGTGCATTGTAATCTCACTTATGTGTTTGCAAATGATTTTATAACACACTGATTTGCATAAAACCCTATACATAGAATGCACATACCATATACAATGCATGGTAATTCACAATTAAAAGGTCCATCATTATTGGATCATTGTAGGGGAGATACTAAAGGAGTAACAATATTTTTGCAATGGTTTTCGATTGAAAATCAATATCTTTTAGTGTGTAGGAAGAAAATGTAAATGGGCACAAAAGAAATGAATATTGTAACACATAGAAATCTAGTGTAATTTTATTGTAATTCTCTTATTCTGCTATGTAGCATCCTTTCACTAATTTTAACAGAACATCTGATAATTTGTATGGTTGATATGGTTACATCACTCAGGGAAATAGATGTTTCACATTATGTAATTATCATATCACATGTAGGAATTTGCAGGGTTGAGTCAACTACAGGATTTTTTTTTTTTTTGCATTTGCACAATATTACATGTTTCCACGTTTGCAAAATATAATTCGTTAGGTTATTTAGGATAACACATGGTATGGGGACTTGTAGAGTTGTGTTTGCATAATAATGTACCTAGTGTTTATTTTTGTTTTGCATTAGGTAATATATAATAATGGATTAATCAATATCCACAATAGAGTTGGGGATTTGCATGGATTGAATTTTCTTCCAGTGTATATTATGTTATGAAGGTCATATATAAGCATGTACCATTGCAATATCGATTAAGACCTTGCATGGATTTTCAATCTCTTTGATTTTTAATCATATAAACAAATAGATCAAAGTTATTAAATAATTTTGTGGTATAGTAAGAACCACCCACAATGCTAATCTCTTTATAGGAAAATTGGTAAATCAAAAAAAACATTAGTGAAATTCCACTCTTCTTCCTCTACTCTTTATAAGGACCTTCTCTTTTATGAATTTTTCCTTCCTTACCTTTCCATTTTAACTTCACTACTACATCTCATTTTTTTGTATTTATCATTGTCATCATCTAAACATACCAATTTCATATTCCTCCTTTATCTGTCCCTCCTTTTCCAGCCAGTTACCCACTATTCTTTTCGATAATATATAGCCTTCGATTTTATCTACCATACACTTATTCTCTTTTTTCTTATTCTCTTTTTTCTTGGGAAATGCATGATAAATCAATGTTTAATATATTAATGGTTATATTACTTTAGAAGCATCATTTTATTTAAAGCTAGTATTACAAAACAGGATTGCTAAGGGAGGTCTACGAAGAGATTATAGCAAGGTTACAAAAAAATATATAGGAAATCTATAATAGGGACGTGGGACACTCATAAAGAGACTACATAACCATACAAGACAACTGAAAAACTATTCAAACCATCAATCATGGACAACTAATCTTGAATTTTGGGATGAAAATTTGGAAGCTATGTTTGGCATGAAGCAATGGACTATTTCGAAAGTCTTGTTTTCAATCAATTTCAAAAATATATGTGACTTATTATTACACAATTGGTAGCTTTACACGTCATAATTTTATTGTTGGGGCATGAATATGAGAACAATGAATTGTATGTATTCCAAATTTTGTATTCTTGGTCAATCTGAAAAATTATACTAGGAAATAGACACCCATAAAAAAGTTTCATGTATCCAAATCATATTTTAAGAGAGATGACCTTTTATCATATTTGTAGCAAGTTTCTATAGAACCTCTAGAAATTTAGTTTTTCAATAGCTATATATTAGTCATGAAAAACAAGGGATTATAGAAACATTCTAGATGATCATTAAATAGATTGGTTTTTTTAATCGTAAAACAAACTCTCTACTTATGTGAAAAAAGAAGACAACATTTTGCATAGCTTTTTTTAATGAATCCTCTAAACATAAAGTTGGGATAGTCAATATTTTGGGGACTAAATATTTTAGGGACTAAATGAGGAATTTCTAAAAACACATTTCTAAGGAGAATATTCCTTAAAATATAGTTTACAACCCAATTTGAATCACTTTAGTTTGATCTCATATGAGACATTTATATCCAAATTAATGATGGTTTATTTCAAAATCTGCATTGTCATAATTTGACATTCTAAATATTCAATAATATATTTGGCACATCAAATAATCATATTTTCAAAATTTGTTTGTAGCGGAGATATAAAATTGAATATAATTTCATATTTGATTAGAATAATGTTAATATAAGATCATAGGAGAACATTATGTTCATTGTTCAAATTAGTGATTATTGGTTTATGTTGTGAACCAAAAACTACCTTGTCATATAGATTATTCATCAATAGATCTATAATGTAAATTTTTCATATATTAAAAACCTAGTTCAATGGTGTGTGTTCATGTCTAACTATAATTTTATCAATCCAATATCATATGAAAAATTTATATTGAAATTACATATTGCATGTTTCAAAATATGTACTTCTAAACAATCTACATCCTATATTATTATTAGCTTATTTAACATATAAATTATTAACGTTCCAAACTACTTATATGGTGAATATATAAATAAATAAACAATAATCTCCCATGAGAATCATGTAGATGAAGAAAAAATTATTTCTAAAATAGTGGTTGTTGGTCCAAGCAAAGATACAAAAAATAACTCTACTATTTAAGTTCTTTCTCACGAGATTCGACATATCATTCCAATGAATTTTAAGATCATATTTATATAGGAGGTAGCTCTATTAATATACCTGAGTATGACTTGGAAATTAGTCAAGTCTAATATCAATTAAAAAGGTTATGATGAAAACATCATTGGGTAGTAAGCTAGCCACCTCTCATTAGCATGTTGAGAATGAAAGTTAATTATATATCTTTTTACATATAAATTATATGTAATACTTGCAATAATTTTTGCAAGAATAAATTTTGTATATCTCTTTTATCCCATTATCAACATTTATTGTAGACAAGTGCTAGTTCTTTGCTGGTTACAAAATATCAAAAAGGTCAACCATCCATAAAGGAGTGGTTTTTGAAAACTAATTCAAATGGAAAATGTGCCTACCACTAAGTTGTCCCTAGAAAATAAAGTTCAGTACCATGTGATGCCATGTTTATTTTCACCAAGGTGAGGTTTTGTAGTACATAATTTAGTCACTAGAATTCTACAGGAATCCCATAGCTAGCTGCAAGAGTGTCCCACAATTGAACTATGTACAGGTTATAGAAATATACGAGAATCCTATAGCCAAAATTTTGGTTGGGTATCGAAAATATATAATGATCTGCAACCTGAGTATTGTATGATTATGGAAATTTTGTAGAAAATTCATAGCCAAACTATGAGAAAATTACAAGAAATCTATAATGAATTTGAAGTTAAACTATTAGCTAGCTATGAAAAAATCGCGTCGGTAAACTATTGATAAGACATAGGAAAATCCCATAGCTAAACTATTGATAAGAGAATGGGGGAATACTTAGCTTGAAAGTGTTGTCACCCACAACCTTGGTGATGGCCTATGATTCATATCGACGTGTTTGAAGCTTCCATTGCGCTCCTACAAGGTGTTCCTTTTGCAAATGTAACCAAATATTGTTTACCACTTGAAAGTTATGCAGCACCCAATGTTAATCATGATGTTCTTTGTACTTAGTATTGGCCTTGTTCAGGATATCATGAATCTATTGGTGGATGTGTTGAATGCATTTAATAAACTTTGTGTCTTCGTCAGCTTCAGATTGAACATGTGGAGATTTTACTCGAGTAGTGCAAGATGGATGGGACACAATGGTTAAAATACTAGGCCTGCCTCAAAGGGGCTATCACTAATTGAGCTATGGAGAGATTTTTTGTAGTTGTGTTGGAACATAGGGCATACTCTCATGCCATGTTTGTGGATTCTTGGATTTTTACACTTGCAATATGTGTAAGATCATCTTGTTGACGAATTATGTCATGCCATCAGTCTGAGGGTGGAAGGAAGTTGACATGGTGAGCTTAGTGTTAAATAGTGACCAGAGGCTCGACCAAAATTCACTTAGTCACCTACTAACCCAATATGATATAATGGTTTTTGGAATCCCCAAATATACACACACCCATACAAACAAGAGCTTGTCAGTGGCTTCTATTGTGATACTCTTCCTGTAGGCAGCAATAATGGTCATGTTAGAAAATTTATCAATGAAAACAAAGAAAAATTCATTACCATGCTTGGTAGAAGTAAATCCAGACATATATTCCATCGAAATGGACTCCCAAGTCTGGTTAGGTGTAGGAAGAGGAGATTATAGGCCTTTCTTCTTAATGGCTGGTTTGGAAATGGCATGGGAGTTGCATGATCTGATATATTTTCCAACATCCTATCAAAGTTTTGACCAATAAAAATACCTCTGCAGTACTTCCATTATCTTATCCATACTAAAATGTCCTACGACCTAGTTTTAATGCACTTCCAAAATCAGCTTGAAACACTCGCTTGAAGGAACACAAAGATATCCTATATAGCACAACAATCCATCCTAAAGGTGGAGGTTTAGAACTAGCTTCCCAGTCACTAACATATTTTAGGTGGCAGTGACTTCTGAGACATTGTCAATAATGGGAGTCAAAAGAACCTTATCTTAATAGAGGCCATTAAGTGGTTTGCTAATTTCTATCAAAGATTTGTGTTGGATTTATCTCGTATCACTTGGACCTTAAGTCAAAAGTGAAGGAATGGAATGAAATATAGATTTAAAGTAAAAACACAAAGATACAATGAAACTGAACATCAATTAATAAATATAAATGTTGAAACTATTTACATGGAGAAAGAAAGTTTAAAGTAGCTCGAGCAGTGGTAGCTTATCTCTGAGAAGGGATGTGATGGATATGTGTATTTTGAACTATGTTACAAGGAGGATCCGAGGCCTTTTTAACATGAAGAAACAATTAGAAAACCTAAATATGCAAAACCCTAACGCTAGGGGATGAAGTGCTAGAGGCTTGTGGTCCCTACTGGGGTAAGTTGGAACATCAACTTCCCAAGGTCGTAACTTTGGAAAACAAATCTCCATTTGACATGCACAATGGTCCATTAAAAAGGTGTATCCAAGGAAAACAAATTAGAATTACAAATGTAGCCATTGAGTTCTTTTTATCTATTTCGCCAAAAAATTTTGTTTAGGGCCTCAAAATGTCTTCGAAAGTTCAAGACCTAAAAACTGACAAAAATAAAAAACTACAAAAATAGAAAATTGTGCTGAAAAATAGGAAAATGATAGTAAATTATGTTGTGATCCAGGTGGAATAGATGGGTGGCCACCAATATCCAATTGGATTAGAAACGAACCAAGTTGGATAGTAAATCTGAGAGGTGCATCTTTATTGAGTATAAATATGGTTTAAAAGGTTACAAGCTTTGGAACCCAGAAACAAAGATAGTAGTGTACAATAGAGGTGTGATTTTTAGCGAAGTTAAGGATGTCATGAAACAGGAAGTCCTATGAAGGGAAAAGGAACTAGAGAAGATAGTGTTTGATCTGAATGATGAATAATTAGACTCCATAGAAGAAGATGAATCAGAAAAAGAAGAACTGCATACTCTATTTATGAGGAGATCAATTCGGAAAAGAAGGAAACTAGAGAGGTATAGTCCATCTAATTTACATTCAAAATTTTACTTATCCATTACTAATGATGATCCCAGAACTATGAAGGAGGAAATGGACTCATAGGATGGAAACTCTAGAAAAAGGTCATGGTCGAAGAAATGGAAGCATTGGACAAAAATGAGGCTTGCGATCTGGTAGAGTTACCGAATAGAAGAAAACCCATTGATAGAAAATGGGTGTTCAAGAAGAAGATGAATGCAGAAGGAAAAGTGGAGAAATACAAAGCATGGTTATCAGTGAAAGGTTATTTTTGGGTGCGGGGAATTGATTTTGGTGATTTTTTTTTCACCTATTGCCAAGTTAGCTTCCACTGTATTACTTTTATTTGTTGTTGTTGCTTTTGATTTTGAGGTAGAACAGATGGATGTGATGACAACATTCCTACATGCGGATCTAAAAGAATAGATCTACATGAAGCAGCCAAAAGGATTTATAGTGAAGCGTACTAAAGAACTAGTATGCAGGTTAAAGAAGTCTCTCCATGGGTTAAAGAAATCACGAAGGATATGGTATCAAAAAAGTAATACATATATACAAGGACTTGGCTTCACAAGGAACAAAGCATATTACTACGTGTATTATAAATTAGTTGGTGATTTTGTTATTTATTTGTTCTTGTACGTGGATGATATGTTGCTAATTGGAAATGGTAAAGATATTATCTGGGATATGAAGACCCAGTTGTCCTCTAAATTCGAGATGAAGGATTTTGATGTTTCAAACTTCATTTTGGGCATGGAAATTAAATGAGATGATGAAAACAAATGCTCTAGTTAAACTAGAGGAGGTATGTTGATACAATATTAAAGAGGTTTAATATGAAATATAATAAAATGGTGAAGGTTCCTATTCCTATAGGATAAAGTTATATGTTGAATAGTGTCCCAAGGCATAGGAAGAGGAAGATGACATGTCTTGTGTTCCATATGTCACTGCAGTTGGTTTTTTGATGTCTACAATGGTTTGTACAAGACCAAAAATTACACATTTAGTGGGAATATTGAGCAAGTTTGCGTCAAACCATGGAAGGAGCATTGGACAACAGTAAAGTAGGTTTTCAAGTATGTATGTGGCACTAGTGATTATGGTAAGTGTTACAAAGGAAGACCAAGATTGGACAGAGTGTTGGACATACATGGCTTTGTTGATGTATATTGGGTTGGAAATATGGACCAAAGAATATCTTCAAGTCAGTTTGTCTTTCACATATTTGGAGGAGAAGTCAGTTGGATGAGTAGGAGACAATATGTTGTGGCACTTTCAACTAAATATGATTAATACATGGTAGCCACTCATGAAATCAAGGAACAATTTTGGTTGTAGAGATAGTTTTTAGGTAAGGAGTTGGTAAAATGAGCTATAATGATAGATTGTGATATCCAAGTGAAATTTTCTAGGCAAAGAACCCTGCTTATCATTCAAAGAAAAAGCATATTGATGTTCAGTATCACTCTATGAGGGATATGGTTGGATACATAAAGGTGTTGTTGGTAAAGGTGGAAATCCTAAAGAATGTTTTGTATGCATTGACAATATTAGTGAGCACTGAGAAGTTTTGTTCGTGTAGAGAAACAATGGGTGTTGTAGACCTAGGTAGATGACTATGTATTCTTGTAAACCATTGTGTGTAAATAAATAAATAAAAGTGGGATATTGTTGGGTATTGATCCGAATGGAAAATGGCATCAACCCATGGTATTCATCCACCCATGGAATTTACCCATGGTATTGTAACTGGCATCCACCTGTGGTATTTATCCAACCATGGTATTGTAAGTGACATCCACCCATGGTATTCATTCACCCATGGTATTTTCCGATGGTATTCTGACATCAACCCATGGTATTCATTCACCCATGGTATTGTAACCGAAAAATACTATAAGTAACAAGTTGCATTTTGTAAAACAACATATTGTCTTCCACAAGTATTTTTCGGTTACAATACTAGAGGTAAATTCCATGGGTGGATGTCACAATACCATGGGAAGATACCATGAGTGAATGAATACCATGGGTGGATGTCACTTACAATACCATGGGTGGATGCCACTTACAATACCATGGGTGGATGAATACCATGGGTTGATGCCATTATCCATTCAGATCATGCATGTGTTATATTCTTTGCATCAATGGACCTAGGGAACATTATGTTGCATTAGGCACAACGATGATGTTGTAGGGAGGGCAACAACCCCCCATGTGAAGGGTTCATGTCCCCAGTGCATGGGGTTTAAGGCAATGCGTTGGATGTTTTTTTAGGTAGACCGAAAGATGGGGGTAGACCCACCCATGGTTTTGTGGATGGTTTTACACATGATGGTTTTTCCAATGGTATTTTGTAGATCGAGTCAAGGGAACTATAGTTATGTTATTATTCATGATTAATGGATTGGGTGTTTATGAATTCTTCAACATGTATATAATGTATTGTAACATTGAAAGAAATATAATGAAAAATCAAGCTTCTTTTCCCAGTTTTTGGTTCCAAGATAATTTTTCTTTTGTATATTTTCTATTTTTTCCATTGTGTTTTTTCCTTCTTTTTTTTAAAGAATTTATTTGTAGGTAATTTCTATACAAGGTTAAAACCTTCATAGATTTCCCAACTTTAAACTGCCACAACTCCTTTCCCCTGTCAACTTACATACTATCCTTAGAGAAAATAGAAAAATGCCACTCATGCTCTCACTCAATTTAATAATGGAATGTGAAATACCATAATCCAACTCTGTTAGATGATGGATGTATTGAGATCTACTAATATTGGGAATCTACAATAGAATTTATTTTCTACATCATCAATTCTTGACACCTAATACTTTTATATCCTCATACTCTCACCATTCAAATATCATCCTTCATCTACAAGAATTAATCCCCATTATATGCTAGATGTTTGGGCTCTATTAGTATTGGATTTCACAATGGAAGTTAACATGTGTTCTTCTAAGACCTGACACTTAATAGTCCAATAGCTCAATATCTTTCCCAACCAAGCTCTTGTTCACATCCCCCTATTATACCATATGATTGGGGGATGGGACTAAAGTCTCCAATCCCAAAATTTATAAACTCTTGTTGAGAAACCTAGAGAATTCAAAGCATCATCTTAAAATTTAAGAAAATTCTTGCCAAACTCTCAGATCAATTTTTCATGTTAACAGGGAACCCTTTCCACATAAGAACATGGTGACCCTCTGTTGAGGGAAATGCTCCCCTAGGGCTTTTGGGTGGAGACCCTAGCTGACTGAAAGTTGTTTAAATAGAGAAACACACATTCACACAACCATTATGCTATTATAAGAAAATTTTATAGTAAGAGGGGCGTACCTCAGGTCCTACGTTAGAGAAGTTCCTTAAGGGTCCAAACCCTTCTTCAAGTCCCTTTCGCTCCTTTGTCCTACAAAACAACCAATTCCAAAGAATACAACAGTATATGGACAAAGACTTATAAAGAAATAATCTTCATGATATAAAGAAAGGTAGTTAGTTATGAACTTTAAACAACCATTCACATATCAATTCAAACATGAACATCATAAACATAAAGAAGATGCATATCAGGAACCAAGACGTGTTTCTTTATTATAGACAAATAGAATGTACAAAAGGAGTAATATCACCTGAGTAACCTTTCGCAGGCTCCAAGAAAAGCTTCCTTCTGGATCCGTCCAGCCTCAAGCCTTTAACATATCCCCTTCCAAGTCTCACTCCATGATGCCATAACTAGTGGATGAACATCAACACACAAGAAAACAAGGGCTTCCTGTATAAATGGGGGAAGTGCAGAAGGCACAAGGGTCTTCAGGCCTGGTAAGGGGAAATATCTCAGTATAATAACCTTTCTCTCTCCTCTCTCTCCTTTAGGCCTTCCCTTTGAGGTCTTTTTATACCTCTCCCAAAGTAGTTTATTAGTTGGGAGTTGGTTGGGAACAGTTGGGCCATGGGCACTAAGAGGTGATCAACAGGTAAAACTCGTGATCTCCGCCCAAAAATAAGGAGTTTTATATTTTTTTATGTGTTTTAATACATATACACGGGTTGGGTATATGTCTACCCGCGTATACACGCGTTTAAATCAGGGCAATGTCGCGCACAAGGAATAAAACACTGTTTTTTAAATTTGAGACCAGGACTGGAAGGAGGGGTTTCCCTAGGCCATGAGTGCAGCATCACAAACCATAATAGTGAGATTTGGAGCTATAACAGATGCCCCCTAATATATGAGGTCAAGGGGTACACGATGGCCGAAATATATTAAGAAAGTACATGGAAAGGAAATCTGCCAAAAACTGAGGAGTACTTCACCAGAATTCAGCCTGCCAAGCAACAAAAGGAAATCAGAGAGAAACACCGTCTGAGGCGGGCATACCCATGCTCAGAGAAAGAAAATCGTGTTCGCATATCAAGTAGAAGCAGATCCACTGAGTATACAAGTATAAATGACTGGAAAATACATAATGGATCATCTGATCATGATCGAACATGTACATGTCTGAATATCACATATAAAAATGTCAATGATACTAAAAAATACAACGGATCACTAATACCAAAGACTGATCCCAAAAGGTACCAACTGAACATGATGGAAAAGGATGGTACTACACTACAAACTCAGGTGCCAGCATATAGAATGTCGCCATGACTGACTGCAACATATAAGGTGGAGTGGTATCAACTAGCAGCAACAGGAGAAACTGTCAAGTGAACAATGAATGATGATACAACCTGAGGTCTTCACCGACCGCCGTGGTACATTTCTACACCATGGGAATAAATGATCTGAAGTTGACCATATGAGAAATCGTTTGATTATCAGTCATTGATGTATATCGTCAACAAATGCGAGACTACTCACCAATAATGATAATGAGCGTCAAGGTACCCAGTACAATCCAACAAGTGCGAATAGATGAGCTGGAGTCTAACACCTGTGAGAATCTATCGATTAGGAGACAATGATGGTTTCTCACTGTCAATAGCGAAGGATCTGCCAATAATGACTACAAACCCCAAGGTACTGCCAAATGGACTCTAGATATTTTCCCTAGAGCAATGAGTCAGAGTCGATAGGGAAAGATCCACTAGAAGGAAGGCATTAAGGCATCCTTCATCAATCTAGCGCGAGGGTAACCCGTAGGCCAATAATGTGGAAGGAATCATATGAAAGAGATGTAGTAACCCAACCTAAGTACGTTTCTGGTGTACACAAGATGTGGCTAGCACACGACAGAAACCCTCTGAACCAACCAATAATGAAAGTTGACACAGAGGCGAGGTATCCACCAATAGGGTCAAATGGAAACCAAGGTACTGCATGAATCCAAATGTGTGATAATGTAAGCTGATGTCGAACACAAGGGAAACCACTCAGCCAAAGACCCATGATACTGATTGATGTTGAGCACAAGCTTACCTATCAATAATGAAAATAGGGCCAGGGTGCAGCTCTAGGCCTGTCCTCAAAGCAAGATGTTGTTGTCGATAAGGACAAGACCCGCCAACAAGAAGTCAATGGAGACCTTCTCAAACCGGCATGAGTAAAGGACCAATATAACTGATGTGATGATAGACATAGTACCGACAACCAGGGATGGCCGACTGAAAAATAAGTCAAGAGACACTGCAGGGAGGCCGACTCAGGCTAACTTCCCTTTAGCAAAAGCACAACTCAATGTGACTATATGGCGGCATATGATGACTCTGTATAAGCTCTTTGCACAGGAGGCACAAGAGAGCCCTCCATATGATTGGAAGAGATAACCAATCAGGGGAGAACTGACTCAATAACAAGGTTAAGGCGTACCTAAGTCAAACTAAATCCTGCCCAAACGGAGGAGACTTTGTTTTGAGTGCTTTGTTCAAGGGCGACATGACTGACTCTAGCTGCCAACAATAAATGGAAATATTGTCCCATTCCTGCTCTTTTTAGAATATTTAATTTTTTTTGTCTTTTTCTGTTAAGCTCGAAAAAGAATAAAAGAATGCTATGGTATAGTGGAAAGAACGAGTGTCGAAGAAATAGATGATCGAGTTCCTGGGAATGGAACATTCCTATGCTCAATGCAGGGAGGCAAAAAGTGGTCAGTGACACTTCAAAGGTGTGTTCCTTCCACGAGTCCAGGTGTGTCAAGTTACAGAAGTTAAAGGTATGCAAGGTTGATTTTTCAGAAGTCATGGTCAAAAGTTGGCTTAAACACGAGTCCAAGTGAAGCCGGCTCTAGGCCAAAAGGTGCAAATGGTTAACATGCAATGCAGTAGTACAACTCAACACAAAGGAGCCTCTAGGGTATAAGGCTAGAACAAAGCGAAGAAGCTAAGAGGAATGAGTCTTCAACGCATAAGTCATGGTAGGACTACAAAGGACTCCCCAGCCTACTCAAATTGGAGCAGCATGGGTAAAAAATGTCAGTGAGGTGCTAACTACGATGCCCATGTAAAGGATGGCTCTACCATCATGTCATGATTTTAAAAATCGGCGAGTGAAGATGGCTTACGAACCATAACACGATGGGACCAACCCTATGGTAGATGTATCGACAGATGGAGGCTAGTATGCATGATGCAACAAAAGAATGATGTCCCTAACCTATATGCCAGTGAGAAAACGATACCTGCCATGACGGGTCAGCAGTCATGGAACTGTCTCGAAACAGTCGAAAATGTCGAAAATGTCTTGAAAAAAAAACCATTCTCGACATTCCAAGCTCCCAAGTTAAAAGTCACATGAGGCCAAACAAAATAAAATTTTGAAAAAATTTTGCATTTTCAAAACTTATAAAAGGGATTTTAGACTCACCATTTTTACCAATTGAGTTCGAGAGCAAAGATTTGGAGCAAAAGGAGCAAACTTCCCGTGTACCAAATTCGACCGTTCAAATTCTTCAAAATCTTCCAGGTAACTCTTATACTTAGCTTGCAATTAATTGTGACTAGTTTTAGGATTTTTCATTGATGTTTCATCGTTGAACTTTTGTTCAAAATTTCACCACGGAGTATACGCGGGTTGGTAATATGAAACCCACATACACACGGGCCCTATACGCGATTATGTGTACAGTAACCCGCGTATATGCCGTGAACCAATTTTAATAAAAAACTAACGATTGGAACTCATTTTTTTCTCAGAATGCCGATCACATGGCGTGAAAGATAACATGCAGCGGTGGATAACGAAGTTATGAATGATCCTCAAACCTTGGATGCTTTATGGGGATGCGTCTTGCTTAAATTCTACAAACTGCCGAACATGAAAGCCAATGTACGACTGCTTGAGATGCTCATTGACTATTGGGACGTCGAGGAGGAAGCCTTCATGATTGATCAAATGCCACTCAGGGTAGAAGTGGAGGATATTTATTTTATCATGGGCCTTTCCCGAAGGGGAGAGGTAGTACAGTCCCAGGGCAGGACACGGAGCAGTCTCACCATAGAGGACTACGTACAGATATACTGCCCAAGACATCCCAAGAAGGTTGGGAGCCAAATTTCTATTGCACATGTGGCGAGTTTATCGCTGAGGATAATCCTGTTCACCATAGCTCAAGTGAACGGATCATCCTCTCTGCATCAGGCATCATGGCTCACCATGAGCGTGGCAGTTGATTGTCTCACTACTGTGTTCGACTGGTGTACTCCTCTTCTGGCCAGCATGAAGAGCCAACTCACTTCTATCAAGAGGGGACAAACCAAGAACTTTGGCTACGGGACTATCTTGTGCACTTTCTTCTTTGAGAGGATTCTCACACTCCGCCCCAGGGTAGCAATTTCTGTCAGCACCCCACGCGATCCACGCATGGGCTGGTGGGCTGATTTGATGAAACGTATGGGGGGTGGGGAGGTCCCGAGGACTACTTTCGACGATGATTTCTTCACCTGGTGGGATCAACAGATCATCGCCATAGACGACTACCCCTATGTTGGGTTGGATTTCCGAGGAGATCCTGACCTAGCATTACCGCCGAATGCAGCATGGGGCGAGATTGGTAAGGATTTTTTGATTTTAGAATTTTTTTGGATTTTTCAAATATAATGATACATTTTGAAAAATATTTTTTGATCAGATTCAAATGACTAATATAATGATCATGAACTAGATATTGGGCCAGTACGACCAGATGGATTCTCGCGGCACATATGGCGCGACCGAGGAGCCGAAGAGGCGGCTGTTGAGATGGAATGGACTCTACACAATGTCCAGCGACACTTGAAAAGACTGAGCTGTCGAGTACCAATCGCTACTATAGAGGACCTTCCTGAGGATATGCAGCGTCATGTGGTTGGCATGCCACATGACTGGGTTCGCACTTTTCGGCGTGTAGCCAA